>JADLZN010010979.1:136515-258911 GCA_018155175.1 Sinocyclocheilus anophthalmus
CAGCAGCCACAAGGGGGTGGGGGAAGGGACTTTTCCAGAGGATCACTGCAGACACACACACCGTGTGACCCCACAGACCCCAACGAGCTGGCCAGAGACAACACATCTGGCAACCTAAATACTCTCAGACCCAGAGTCTGAACACGGACTGATCGCTGCCCCAGACACCAAGCAGGGCCGGCGTGAAACTCCCCATGCTTACTACCACAGACTTTGACAAACTTACTCCAAAGCTCACGATTACCCTGGGATGGCGGAGGACACCAGCTGCAAGAAGTCATCTAGGCATTAGGGCCTGCCGCACAATGCCTAATCAACAGCTGCGTACCCTGACACAGAAGGCCTTTAACAAGCACAAGGCCTCCACTAAAGGTGTTTGTCAAACCCCACTGAGTCTGAACTGCACAACTCAGAATCCAAAGCAGGCACCAGAAGGCACCCAGCATTGCTACAATGCAAAAGATAGCCCCTAGACGGAAGAGGATAGAGCCATCACCATAACAACAAACCCAGGTTCCAGACCAACCACTGGGAAAAGCCATGGAAAAAGGCGTCCTCATCCGGATTAAACACTACAGGAGCTGCTGACACTTGCAAAAGAGCTCCTTGAACAAAACTCCACTAAGGAGTACTGAGAAGGACAAACCTCTGAATCCTTGCCTGCTGCAACACAGCATCAGGCCCCTCCAAGGGAGGAGCATCCCTTGAAACCGGTCGACACCCCCAGAAGTAGCCAGACAATGTTGGATTGAGCAACGGGCCCACATGCCCAACAGCGAAAGCTCTACCAACACAACTCAGGCAAGCTCAAGTCGGTGCCGCCACAAGAGCCAAGCGACACCGCAAACATCGGATTTCTAGTGACGTTCGGGCAGAACAGAGAGCCAACAACCACCTGCTGCTCTCCTGCCATCATCACGAGGTCAGTCAGAAATTCTCTACACACTGTAGAATCTCCATAACAGTTCCCGGCAGTTCCTGGAACCACCTGCACTCTCACCAGTGAGAGTCTAACCCGGCTGTCCCACATCACGGGTACCACAGATAGCCTACTGGCTAACAACATCAACAAAAACATCCTACCCGGACTAACTCACTTCAGGATGACAGGTGACACAGCCTCGACACCTGCTGCATAAGCTCGAGGACCCGCACCTTGCTACAGCCTACATCACCACAGCACACCACCTGACAGCATCCACCACAGCACCAACAGCCAAAAAGCCACCACTGGATCCCAGCCGTGAGTGCCAGGTGTCGGGTGTTCGATTGGTCTGCACCTTGACATCGCTCGTTGTTGTCTATTATACGGACAACAACGCTCGAAAGGGGGGAAATAGGTAGCGTCTGGACCAATGGACCACACTAATTTTTATTTGATTTAACCAATCAATTATTCATTAGATTAACAAAACGTCACAGTCACCTCACCCAATAAACTGGATGCCAGGATTTCTGCTGAACACCATCCCCCTTTGGTCACCATGACAACTAATCATGATATCACTGGTTTGATGACCCCCCAGGAATGTGAGTAGGATAACACACTCTTTGTCCCCATAGGAGAGCGCAGAGCAGAAATGGACTTTCTACTAATTAATTCATAGGAAAACCTTTCTTTGAATGAACACACATATTCTTCAGGCCATTGTGTATATTATTGCTGTTTTGTATTAAACTGTTGTATTATAGACTATTTTTATTAATGCTTACGATAAACCACTCATTAATATAACCTTACATATACCGTGTTTAATATCTATGAATTAGTATTCGGATGATGTAATTGAGAGTGTATATTATATGTTTACACCTACGCAACATATTAGTGTTCTAAGAATCTTAATAATTGTTAACAAGCTTCATACCAACAGTACCATGTTTCCACACAAAGAGCCATAATCTCCACAGGATCTCAAAACGCCCACTTTGGATTCCGGCTTTTCTCATTGGATAAGACCATCTTGAGAGGCGGGGATCTTCTCCGACTTTAAAGGCCCGGCTCCAGGGACCCGCCCAGTTGGTGGTTCGGTCGCATGCTAAGATTGAAGATGTGAGGGGAGAAAACGCTTCAGGATACCAAGGCATTGTGCCAGGCTTTCGGCCTTGACTTTTCCATTCACCAAAGATTCTTTGACTCAAACTGGTTCTTTTCATCAATTAATTTCAGCAAGATCCTGGGCCTTAAGATTTTATCAGGAATCTCTTTCAGACAGACGAAACTCGCAAGTATCAAACTTAGTCTTAATAATTGATACATTAAGTATCAGTTACACCTTTTTACAAAGGTGTGTTTGAACTCAGAATCTGACATATCCCTGAAGGCTTAGATCTGCTGAATATGCAAATGGTTCCATAAATGTCATTCCTTATGTCTCTGTCTTTAGTGCTAAACTTTAACCCTTTCCTATACAAGGTAGGTGTGTGTGTGTGTGTGGTTGTGTATGTTAGACCAGTTTATGTGTTTATGTAGTTATGTTAGACTAATTTTTTTTTTTTTGTGTAAGGTTTATGTAGTTTACTTAACTTATTGTATCACACTTGAGTGGTAATTTGGAGTCAATAATCATGCAGATTTACGCTACAAACTTTTGTAGAATGGTACAGTAAGAAAGTTATTTCCCTTAAACAGGAAATTAAAGTTCTTAGAATTGAAAAGACAGTTGACAGAGAGGTCAGCTAAATATCTACAGCGGCTCTAAAATATGAATAATTAATTATAACTAGATATGGTTAATTATTCATATTTCCTGTTGTGAGCTAATTCGCTACAACAGGTATTCAAGGGCAGGCGTTAAGATGGTTTAGATCCTACCTGTCCACCCCTGACCCCCCCCCCCCCCGCCCCCTACACCTTGTTCATTTAAATGGGGAGTCATCTGAAATATCACCAGTAAAATATGGAGTGCAAAAAGGATCTGTCCTAGGTCCTCTGCTATTTTCAATATACAGGTTGCCCCTTGGTAATAATTAGAAAATACGGGATAGTTTCCACTGTTATGCCGATGATAATCAACTATATATCTCAACAAGACCAGAAACTTCTAAATTATCTAAGCTAACAAAGTGTGTTAAAAATGTAAAAGATTGGATGACCAATAATTTTCTCCTTTTAAATTCGGATAAGACAGAGATATTAATTATTAGACCAAAAAAAACAGTACACATAATCTCTTGGATTACAATTAGCAACTAGACAGATGTACTGTTACTTACTCTACAGTGAAAAATCTGGGTGTTATATTAGATAGAAACTTGTCTTTTGAAAATCATATTTCCCATGTTACAAAAAACAGCATTCTTCCATCTTAGAAAATTGCCAAGTTACGAAACATGATACCTGTTTATGATGCAGAAAAGCTAGTTCATGCATACATGACCTCTAGACTGGACTATTGTAATGCACTGCTAGGTGGCTGTCCTGCGTCTTCAATAAACAAGCTACAGGTAGTCAAAATGCAGCGGCTAGAGTCCTTACAAGGTAAAGAAAATATGATCATATTACACCAATTTTACAGTCTCTGCACTGACTACCTATTAAGTTCCGTATCAGTTACAAAAAATTATTACTTGCCTATAAGGCCCTTAAATGGGTTAGCTCCTGCATACCTAAACTTCTAACCACGCTACAATCCAGCACGCTCCCTAAGGTCACAAAACTCTGAACTTTTGGTAGTACCTAGGATAGCAAAGTCCACTAAAGAAGGTAGAGCTTTTTCGCATTTGGCTCCCAAACTTCGGAATAGCCTTCCTGATAACGTTCGAGGTTCAGACACACTCTCTCTGTTTAAAACTATATTAAAGACTCATCTCTTTGGCCAAGCATTAAAATAATACATCTCATAATCTTGTACTACAGTTATATCTGATCAAATGCACATTAACATTTTTTTGCTTGGGTTGAACACATCATTTTTGCTTGGTTGGAACAGCAGCTACGCTAATTATGTTTGTATTTGTGTCTCTGTCTTTTGCCACGGGATTAACTAGGATTTACACAAGCTTCAGTCTGGATCCAGAACACTTGAGAAGAGATGATGCCAAACCCTCAGTGGACCTCAGATGATGCCAACCATGAACAAACATACAGAACTACCAAATTTTGCTATAAGTTTTTGATTGCATCATATAATAATTGCTGTTGTTCATCGTCTGTTTTATTACGTCCTTAATTGATTTTTCCTGTCTGAGGTTCGTCTGGTCAGAGGAGATTTGGCCCCCCGACTGACCCTGATTTCTCCCAAGGTTTTTTCT
Organism: Sinocyclocheilus anophthalmus; assembly: GCA_018155175.1. Taxonomy (NCBI): domain Eukaryota; kingdom Metazoa; phylum Chordata; class Actinopteri; order Cypriniformes; family Cyprinidae; genus Sinocyclocheilus; species Sinocyclocheilus anophthalmus. The sequence continues at coordinate 140,770 of JADLZN010010979.1, forward strand.
CCATTCTGTCACCGGTGGAGCTTTGGTTCCTTGCCGCTGTAGCCTCTGGTTTGCTTAGTTGGGGACACTTAATTTCCGGCGATATCGTTGACATAATTGCAAAGATAATTATTTAAACTGAGCTGGCTGTTGACATCACTGAATTCAATGATGAAAACGGCCTTTAACTGAAAAATGAGTGTTTACTATTGTCACTTTGCATTATTGACAATATTTTCCTAATTAATGCTGTTCAGTTTCTTTGACAATCTGTATTGTTAAAAGCACTATAAAAATAAAGGTGACTTGACTTGACAAATTCAGTTCCAGGGAATACACTAAGGCCCAATCCCAATTCTACCGCTTAGCCCTTCCCCTTTCGCCTACCACTCCGTTTCGAGCATTCACGTGAAGGGGTAGGGTGTCTCGATTCTCTTTTGGTTGAAGGGGTAAGGGGAAGGGCCAGACAGCCCTTCAAACAAAGACTTTTCGGGACCACACTTCAAACGAAGGGGTATGAATTATCTTTGCGTAAACCGGCTTCAGCGGCAATATGGCTGCCCAGTGGGAACAAAAAGTATTGTAAGCATTTTTTGGCATTAATAAAGATTTTAACGAAAAGTAATCATTTGTTTTATGTTACATTTAATCATGAGTTCATATTTACGGTCATGTTACTCAAGAAATGTTTGCAAAAAAATCGCTAAAGTTGCTAACGTCATATCATTACAGACTGCACGATAGTGCCAAAACATATTTTCATGTCTGATTAGGGCGATAACCACTGTAGACATTGAGGAGGGCTCACGTGTATGCGTCTGTGCGTTTCTCTTTTTAGAGTGAGTTTACTTCAAAAACAGCGATTTTATCCTCTTGTTGCTGGAAAATATAATGTAGTGATTCAGTATTTAAACTGTTATTAATAAAAGTCGTGGAGCAGCGTTGACAAGTTTCTTTGCTCCTGAATTTGTGAACTGTGCGATCTCTGATATACGTGTGTGTGTGTGTGTCAGTAATAAAAGGCTCTAATGCACACCAGCACACCAGTATAGGTGTGTGTATTGTAGGAGCTATGATGTATGGTGACGTCATAGTAGTGGTGTCCCAATTCTTAGGGGAATATTTGCACCCCTACCACTTGACACTCTATTTCAAGGGACAAGGGAAGGGGTATAAAATAGAATTGGGATTGGGCCTAAATGTGACTTAACCCTCGGCCACGTCACCCCTGAGATCATTTTGTTACATTCTTCACTAGAGCCTGGCAGATGATCTTGCAATCCTCGGTGCTAAACTGAGACCTGCAGGCATTAAGCAGTTCTTCATAAACCCATTCTGCTCTTTCTCAGGGGGCTTGTCCTTTACTCCTCATGGTCCACTGCCTCCTCTCATTAAGGCGTGCAAAGTGCTCAGCATCTGTCTTGTTTTGCCTTTGTAAAGGTTTCCGCCTGCAGCTTGCCAGACCAAAAGCATACCTGCATGTCAGATGGAGTGCATGCATGTTAGTTTGAGTCGCTATGGGTTATTCATAAATAGCTTGTCATTTTCACTGACCTCTAAAGCGTGCTTAATTCTTAGACTCTGAAGTATTTCATGCTATCTGGATGTTTGAGTAGCCGGACATGCACAAGGCTTGTAAGTCGAACCAGGCATTGTATTGCAAAACCATGTAAGCACAGCACGTCTACAAACTTGATGTTCATGCGGTGAAAACTCAAGATCCGTAAGACATCCGGAAACATTAATAATTCCACAGCCACGATGCATTTCATTTAACAAACAAAGCATATGAAATATTTTCCACCTAAAACAATTTTAGCATTTTAATCAATGCTACTCTCATTTAGACTTGGAAAACAGCCATGCTGACACAAATGTGTCATACTTGGCTAATGAGACAGATTGAATACTTAACATTCTGAAAATCAATTACAAGCTGGAACAGTTACGTTTGGTAGGAGCTGTTTATATGCTGGTAAAATGCAAGAAAAACCTTCACTGCTGTTCCCTGCTAGTTTCCATCAGTGCAGTGAATATGTGGATGTTGTTTATTTGGGTTAAAAATAGAAATGGTCTCCTGTTTTTTTCGTGATGCTAATACCACAGTCTTGTACAAAACATATTAAGGCAGATTGAATACAACATCTTGAGTCCCTCTCTCAATTGAAGAGGCTCTTTTTACACATTAATAATACATGGGATTTAGGCTCTGCTAATGAAAACTTACCCGTGGCTCATGGTATGAATCTTTCAATCGAACACTGTCCAAAGACATATTACATTTGCAGAAATGAGATTTAACATATTCAGGTTGTGAAAGAAAGTAGTTTTTTAAAAAGTGAAATTTAGAGAAACAAAGTCTGCATCTGCATATTCTGATGGTTGATGCTTTCAATCAGTTGTACGATTACATTAGGCTTTCACGCTAAAAGCACTCCTTTGTTTTGTTTACTTATTTGCTGATTACTGAATACTGAATTGAATCACTAATGGGAGCAGATTGTTATTTGTTTATGTATTTATTTATAAGTAAGTAAACTAAATACTTAAAGGCATAGTTCACTCAAAAATGAAACGTTGTCATTCTGAAAACAAGCAACAGTATTTTGATATTTGAATGGTGCTACATTTGTCAAAATATTGTTTCTTGCATTTGTTTTGTGTGTGTGTTTAAAAATGCATCTTGAACAGTATATATTTATGCCAATATATCATATAATACTTTACTGAAGTTAATGGACCTGTTCATACTACAGCTGTCATAATTTTTCAACCCCTATTCAACACTGCAGTTTTCAAATCACATATTATATGCCTTCATGTTTTCGTTCTTCAAAAATATTTTTGTTTCTTTGTGTATGTTCCATCGAACAAATAAAGTCATAGAGGTTTGGTAAAAAAGCACAATGGTGCTTTTCTTTTGGCATTTTGGAGCTTGACTGACCCAGTCCCCTTTCAAAAATTGTAATTTGTGTGCCACAGAAGAGAGAACATCACAGAGCAACAACATGAGGGTGAGTAAATGGCAGAACTTTCTGCCTTTGTTCATTTGTTGGTGAACTATTCCTTTAAACCAAGGCTGTCCAAACTCGGTCCTGGAGGGCCAGTGTCCTGCAGAGTTTAGCTCCAACCCTAATTAAACACACCTGAACCAGCTAATCAAGCTCTTACTAGGCTTAGAAACTTCCAGTCAGGTGTCTTGAGGCAAGTTGGAGCTAAACTCTGCAGGACACCGGCCCTCCAGTACCGAGTTTGGACAGCCCTGCTTTAAACAGAGCGTCCTGTTTTTCTCTCTATTCATAATAGCCTAGATATCCACTGAACAAATACATTCTGCAAATACATCAAAAATGCCAAATATCTTACATGCAGTGAATTTCTCAAGGGAGACTTTATCCTCGTAGGAAGGATTCGGCAAAGCACATGGGTTGTCTCATAGGATGGATTAATTCTACATGGATTCAATTCTAAGCGCACCAGATTAATTCACACATTTTCTCCACTCTCTCCGTTTGCAGAATTGAAACAGGTGCATTTTGACCATAACTCTCAATCATTCAAACCTGCTGTATTGCACGCAATCTCTCTCCATGCTCATGGGAATACCTGCTGCTGGTTTCATGCAGCACATGCTCTGAACCACAGCAGACCGTTCCTCCCTCCATGCCTGGTAGAATTTATTTTTGCAAAAAAGAAAGCAGACGGCAGAAAGAGTTCAACTACAATTAATTCATGACTACTGCAGACCGATCACTCATATATTACGGGCTCCTGGGGTTTGGCCTTCAAAGACGCAGAATTACTCAGTGGGAAAGCTTTTGATAATGCAAGCTGAAAAATTATCTGTAAAGATGGATAATTGAAAATGTCTTGATATTGTGCTCACTACTTCTTGCACTATGTCTGCCCTAATAATAACTTGAGTTTCTCATGCGTTGTTTAATTATGCCCTGTTTTAGTTTAGTGCTCCACCCACATGCTACTTCTGGTAAAGCGTTAAGAGGTGTGACATCGATAGTGGAATTCTTGGATATTTTAAATGCAAAGGTGAGTTACATTTTACTTTACAGATCTTTTATCATGGTGATACATGTGTACGTTAGGTTAAGGCTAGAGGTAATAAATTAACAATATTAGTTCAGTCATAATTTTCTGTATGTTCCTGGTTGCATTATGCACAATTCAGTAGTGCATGCCCTTATGCAAATAAATTCTATTTCCCTATATATTGACAATCAATATATTAAATGATTTAATGTGTATACTAAAAACACACCGAATAATTTATTGTGTTAATATATAAAAATATATAGAATAATACACAAGGATTCACCGCTTTTCATATATTGAAAAATATTGGAAATATTTACAAATATTTTTCATATTTGTTTTCGGCAAACACTTTTTTCTTATATTACTCACACATCTGTTCATTTATGAAATGTGTAATTATGCAAATAATAAAGTGAGACAAAAGTTTATAAGTATGTATTCAGCGTAATGAAAACCCATGCATTAACTCATGAAAGGAAAAATTAAGTGTTTCATTAAAGCTATTACATGGAAAAACATAGTGCAGTTTTTGTCTTCATGTTGTATTTTGAAAAATACCCGTTTCCCATAGATGGAAATTTATTGTTTAATACATTTTATTGTCCAATATTTCCATTTTTGTTTCATATGCGTGATTCATTATTTTCATTCTACTATGAAACACCCCCTTTTCACATTCTTCCATTATTATCATTATTATTTTAATATTTTGGAATATCAGAATTTCACTATTAAGGCTATTAAGATCTGTAGCGAATGCTTGTAACTTTAAAATTGTGTATAACATTTGATAACATTTGGTATTTTTGATTATAGACTATATAAAGTCCTCATAAAGAATAGGTCACAATTATAAATCACAAAAGCACAAAAAAATATGAGCATTTTCATAAATTACCTTGCATTCAGCTCTGTGTTGTACTGTGGTGTTTTTTCATAGTTTATGGCTTTATAGCTTTGTGCATAGAAGTTGATAGTACATGGAAATTAATTTTTGTGGCCATAGTTATATTCACTGGTTTATCCAAATCCAATGACGTATTATAACAAGCCCATAAAATGTTGGCATCTGTTCATAATACATTTGTATAGCACTGGTAGGTGTATATATAGCAGTATTAAAACTGTTTTATTCTGTAGGCTGCTGCTTAAATTTTATGACTTGAGTATTAAATTCTGAACTGATGAATTACTTGTCATTATGAATTTTATAACAAGTGTTAAGTAAGACACTGCCATACTGCCATGCATTTGAGAAATCAAGTCACGTAGCAAAAATGTACCACACCTGATGTGAAATATTGCAAATCCCAATGCTGGTATCAAAAATCAATGTCATTATGAAAGTAGACATTGTGGGCTGTGAGCTAATGAGGCCACTAAAACATTAAATAGGATTTATAATAGCAATTAACCAAATATCCACAATATGATCAGTCTGTCTAATGTCCCTTCTGTTGCCATACATCCTTTAGGAAGAACAGAAACGTAAGCTCTTCTGTGCTCTGGGTTATTCCTCAGACTTGCTTAATCAGATAAAGTCATTCCTCCTGATAACATCACATCTGGAGGAGTTCTGACTGCACTGCCAGCTGACACTGAATTGTGAGGCCAGCCAGCAAAAATTAGCCTCTAGATTTGATCTTATACACACCCAGCCTTTGAAGAGATTATGGTAAGTAGAATGTAGTAATACGTTCAACACAATGCGAATCACAATGCCTGGTGCTGGGTATTACATGCGCACTGTGTAATATTCATTAATCTGAAATCGGATGCTATTTGCACGGACAAAAAAAATCCCATGGGGAAATATATGCCGAACATTTTCCTGTAACAAATGGCAGACATTTATTCTCCACCATCAGTTTTGGGGTTAATGTGTTACATAATATATATTACATAATCAGATAAGAACATTATATTATCCCAGTTACTATTTCGAAAATGAAATGTGCATTGGTAAGATATTAACAATAAGTTTGCAATGTAATTAGTGATTAGTTTAATCTTTTTTTTAAATAAGTAACATAATAAGTGTTCACATACTTATTTGTGCCTCTGAGATTAGAAGGTACAATCGGAGTAGGTGTAAATGTGTTCACTTGCTATTTTTTTCTGAAATTAATCATTCTGGTCATCTGGTGGATACTTTTAATAATTATTTTATTTGATTTATTTTTTATCATTATCTAGATTATAATAATATTAATTAATAATAATAATAATAATGAATTTTTCTCATTGTAACAATACAAAAAATAACTTTGTAACAATTAATTGTTTTTAATGAGTAACATAATGAGGGTTCATGCACTTACTCAGGCCTCTGGGGTTAGAAATATGAATAGGTGTAAATGTGTTCACTTGCTATCATTTCTGATAGCCATATGGTGCTATTGTTGGGGCACAGAGTGTGTATCTGCTGGCGTGACATATCTCTAATGTATGGGAAGCAATTTAATTAAGAGGTTTCTTCAGCTGACCTGCCATTGAGCTGTGTGTTTTGTTTGCTGATGTCTAGAGCAATTACATGTCAGCTGTTAGGGTCACAGACAGCAAGGAAAAAATAATTGTAAAGTGTTACAATGCTTTCTTGTAGCTCAAACAGTAGAGCATGGAGCTAGCAATGCCAAGGGTGTGGGTTTGATTCCAAAGGAAAGCATAAATTGAAAAACAATGTATACCACTGAATGCATTTGTTGATGATATGTCAAATGAATTATCCAAAGCAACTTACACGATGTACTCATCAGCTTCGCTTTCCCTGGAAGTCGAGCCCATGACCTTGGCATTGCTAGCAGTTTGAGCTATTCTTGAAAACCATGAACAACACTTTGCAAGATTACCAGACTACCAGGCTACATTATATGAGAGATCACTTGCTATGTTAATGTAGATAAATATAGTTTGTGTCGACCGCAATGTGTTTTGTGCAATGAATTATTGGCTTAAAGCTGCTGGAAGCGATTTATTTGTAATAGCACACAGAAAATGTCCCTACTTGACAGATATCTCTGAAATGGGTGTCCTGAGAAATCACACTTGTTTCAGTGACAGCCTGAGGCTCTGTGAACAGCAAAAAAAGTCAGTGGGGGGCGGCCTACGCTTTTTTAGCCAATCAGAAGACTAACTAATCAGAAACAGTCTCTGCCTATCAGTTATTTCAACATTTAGCTGATGTTGGGTTTTCTATGCAAGTTTGGATGAAGCTTGCAAAACAGCTGAAATCGCATGCAGCATTTGTACAGAAGTAAACAAAAATGCCTTTAAAATAAAACAATTTATTGAAATGTATTATTTTTCAAGATGTTTATTACACTAGGCTACCGTTCAAAAGTTTGGAGTCCAGTAAGAATTTAACATTTTTAAAAGAAGTCTCTTATGCTAAATAAGGCTGCATTTATTTGATAAAACAACAATAAAACCAGTAATACTGTGAAATATTATTAGAATTTAAAACAACTGTTTTCTGTTTGAATATATTTTAAATGGAATTTTCAGCAGTCATTACTCCGGTCTTCAGTGTCACATGATCATTCAGAAATCATTTTAATACGATGATTTGCTGCTCAAGAATAATTTCTTATTATTATCAATGCTGAAAACTTGAAATTTTTCAGGAACCTTTGAATCGAAAGTTTAAAAGCACAGCATTTATTTTCAATAGATAAAATCTTCTAAAAATGGACTTTACTGTCATTTTTGATTAGTTTAATGCATCCTTGCTGAATAAAAGTTTGAATTTCTTAAAAAAAAACTTTTGGATGTTAGTGTAAGTAATAAATATATAGTCTAAATAATAAATCAAGTTTTGGTACTGGTTGGTTTTTATTGAGTACTGATTTAATTTGTTTTTGTTTAAAGAAAATAATTTTATGTTGTATATTACATGAACTCAAGACATATACTGATGGCCTATGACTTTACTCGCAGAGCACATGGACACCAATATTCCTGCCAAGATGTTCCTCAGCTGTGTTTCTGTAGAGAAGACAAAGCAGTCTGAAAACCAGATGTCATCGAGTTGGACTGAACCTAGAAAGCAACACATCAGCAGTGAAGATATGAACTGAATTTTGCACGTGAAGCTGAAAGACCGGCAGATAACGGTACCCAAAGTGTTCTGTGCTGCAGCCAGAGGCATGTCAGGAGGAGGAAGTTAGATGAGAGGTGATTACACTGTTGTGTCTCCTGTGAACTTTTGAATTACCCAGACTTTAGAACATCTAGACACACTAAGAAATCGTTTAATATGTTCACTACCAGTTTCTGCATCAAATGTATTACCCTCCAGCCCACCATTACCACAACAACAAAAAGAAAAGAAGAGAAAAGAATAGAATAGAACAAATAACTGAAAAGAGCTCAGCAGGAAAACTATTCTTGGCTAGACTTCATGTCGCTAAAATGGGTCCATGATAAATGCATTTCAGCACAAGAAAAGCATTGATCCATGAGAAATTACCCATATAAAGGAATTAGACTTCCTTGAAAAAATGTTCCAATTTCATCTCAGCTGTGTGAGTGCTTTTTCAATTGTCCAGAGATAACTTGCCAAGAGAAGTAGCATAGAAATGTCATGGAACCGTGACAATACCTGCTTAGTACAGAAAAGAAGTTGAACAGCTTACTTCACAGTGACTTCAAACCCTTCCCGCTGGATGCGTTTTGGCTCTACTTCCCAAAATTTCCCGCACACCGAACGTCTTGGGTAAATGCCAGATTACTGTTTTGTCAGTTGCTGGGAAAGGCTCCAAGACAGCAAATTTGCTGTTTGTACTTTCTGAACTCATCAGCATTCCCAATCCCAGCTCTTCCATATGGAGTATGAGATCACTGAAACCTCCCATACAGGGAGCACAGGGGCATCTCCTCCTGCACACCTCCTACTTTCACTGCCTTCACTGTCACGTAGCACAAGAATAGCGTAGTTCTGGGATGCCATCATCAATGTTTGATTACATGCCACGGCTATACATCTTTACAGTTTATTAGCCGTGTGAGAGCTCCATTAGAAAGTAAATTATCATAAGCAACTGGGCTTTGTTTTACAGGGATTTCCTTGAAATCCCATCACCATCTGTCTAGTGTAACATGCAACCATTTAGATATGCTCTGGATAGGTACTTTTTCGCTGACATCATTTTTGTCTGATAGAAAATCACCACTGAGTGTAGTTTAAGATTAATTGATTATATTACTGTTCAAAAGTAGGACTTTTTAATGTTTTTAAAAGCCTGTTTTTTTTAAAGGTTGTTTTTTTAACAGTAAAAGCATTAATATCATGAAATATTATAACAATTTGAATAACTGTTCTCTATTTTAATATTTTAAAATGTAAAGTTAGTCCTGTGATGCTAAGTTGATTTTTTGCAGCCATTTCTCAGGTCTACAGTCTAAGCTTTTCTATAGTCTGCATCAATATTTGCTAATTTTTTGGAAAGGGAATAATTAAATAGAATACAATTGTTTAACTGGTTACAAAAAGTCAATTGTTTATTTCTTTATCATTGAACAAGCCATATACATACATTGAGTGTGGTTCTCTCAACTGCTGCATTTTTGTGAGAAACAAATCCACAATTAAGAGTTTTTTAACTTCAAACCATTGCTTCCAGCTAAAATGTGAGTCTTCTGCTCATAACATGCTTTGTCAGTTAACAAGGTCTTGTCTGAACCAGGAGAGAAATATGCACAGATCAAGCAATGTTTACAAATGAAAACAGTCCAAAACAGTTCCAAACAAACATCAGTGGATTTTAATGTGAAAGGACAACAAGAGATGGACTTTTTCACTGCAGGAAGTGTTATTATGGATTATGGACTTGAATTTCATCCGGAACTTAAAAATGTCTCAATGATGGACTTGTTGCTTACAAACACATAGATTTCACTTCACAAAACATTTAATTGATGGACTGGACTCATGTCGGTTACTGCTGTTTGGCTCTCATTCTGACGGCACCCATTCACTGCAGTGGTTCCAATGAGCAAGTGATGTAATGTAAAATTTCTCCAAATCTGTTCTGATGACGAAAGAAACTCATCTACATCTTGAATGGCCTGAGGGTGAGTACATTTTCATCAAATTTTCATTTTTGAGTGAAAGATTCCTTTAAGCCACATGGGAATTTATAGCCCACGTCTATTCCTTTGTAAACACAGGATGCTCACAGCGATAATCAGTGCACTGTTGGATAATGCATATCCTTGCTTGACTGTCAGACAAGTCTGTAAGTGATTGCTCCAGGATTTAGCATAATTTTCCATAGCATATTTAGAAGTTTGCAAATGTAAACTCACAGTTATGACCTTTTCAAAGATGTCACACTAGTATGTGGTGACTGCGATCCCAGTCAATGGCAGGATAAAAACAAAGTTTTATATTGTCTTTTAGGCTTTTGCTTGTTGGAGTGAAACTTTCCAGACGCTGGCTGACGGAGAAGGTCAAGAAAGTTGCTATATACTGCAGTTGATCAAAGGCTAATGTCTCTCCTCGTCTCTCTCCTTATTGTCACCACTGTTCAGAGGTTGGCCTTTCTCTTTGCTGGTCCACATGCATCTAGTCTTTGCTCTGTCTCCAGGAATACAGCTTTTGTAGAGAACAAGGCTCATTTGTCAAACGCTGTTAGCGGCTCCCTGGCAAATGTTTTACCCTTTTATCTTTGTACAAAAGGAGATTTGCTGTCGCACTTCCATATTTAAGCTGTCATGGCGTTCCTTTTTTTGTAGCCTGCACTTTGTGAGCCAAGTTTAAACAAGAGTGGTGGCTTAGAAAAATAAGAAAGCAATTTGCTGTTCCAACAAATGGCTAAATTACGAAGATCCACACTGCAGGCGTGTACAATGCTTTGAAGTGTCAGGGAATTGACAACGCTCTCTAGAGTGTTGCCCTTTTTTCTGCTCGCCTTTTTTCCTCTGTTGAGAGAATTTGTAGCATCTCAAGTGATAATCCAGATTCATGCCATTGTATGAATCTCTAATGACCCAAGGATGTTTTCTGTTAGCAGTCTATGCTAGCTGCATTGATGCTGCAGTATTTATTTAAAGCCATTTAACCATCAGAAACATTTTTATTGATGTTTACAATTACTGCCATTCAATTATTAGTTATTTGTTGTGAGGGTTGTGCTGTTTAACATTGCCGTCAGGTTACATTCAAATATTGTTAAAACCTCAAAGTAAATGGCAACATTTCATTTAGTGTTCCAAATAATACAATTAAAATACTAAATAAAAAACCGATCAGCAGAATGTTATGACAATTGTGTCATTTCATTTAGCGAAGCAATGCTTTATGTAATGCTTGATTTGCAGAAATTAAATTAATTTTTGTACCGAATTGTCTAATATGGTAATTGAAAAAGCTTAATGTGTCAGAACAGAACTAAGAACCTTTTTAGTCATACTTGATGTCAAGTCATATTCAGTCTGAAGTGAATGTCTATAAGGCATTCGTTTTAAATAGGAATTTCTTTGGGACCATGTGAAAATACACACACACATACTGTAAATAATACGATATATATATATATATATATCGTCTATGAAACACTAACACAGTGGGTTGGTCAATATTAGTGTCGATAAATCTTGCTGCAGAATTTAATTAAACTAAAAACACTAGCAGAGATGGTCATATCCTTTTATCCCTCTATCTGTTTGTCTTATGTGACAGACAAGAGAAACTGCAGCCAGCTTTTTTGTACGAAGATGCCAGCCATGACCGTTCTGTATTACTGTAGTATGTTTCAAATGAGTTTCACACATTTGGGGATTATAACAGAAGATTGTACGATGTGGGGGCTATAACATAGTGTTTTCAACAAATGTAGAAAACCTATCTCTCAGGACATGTTACTTGATGAGCACAGTAATGCTATAGAGGTAGACAGTTATAAATTAGGGCCGTCAGTTAATGCATTTTCATATTAAAGTATGACAAATATGATAATGATATCCCTTTCATGAAAAACATATAATAAATTATAATTGAATGAAATAGTATAATAATAATTAATTAAATTAAAATATGCAATTTATTATGCCCTTTAACCTGTACATAAACTAATTTGTTTTTTCCCCCTGCAAATGTTGCAGAATATAATTAATTGTGACTGATTTATTAGCATATCATGTGATTAAAATTAACAGCTCTGATAAAAATGCTTTTAACTTTGTGAAGCATGGAGCTATAATGTTGACCTGGTAATTTTGTAAATAACTACCTAGCATCTGTTGTCTGCTGAGGCAAACACATCACTAGTACTGGACCAAAGGTAATAAAGGCACAAACTACACAGGACATTTATCAACAGCCCCCAGGAGCACCACAAATGAAGATGGTAAAACCTACTGCAGCACAAAAGAGAATTAGAAGCAATGCATTGTTCACCTGTACAGTTATTTGATCAATTAGGACCCTAAGCGTGACCTGTAGAGCACTGTCTTCCATCAGCTGGTAGGCTTCATATCTGGAAACTGCTCCCAGAGGTGTACACAAAAGAGCTATGTAAGTCATGAGTCAACCTTAACATTTATTAGGATGCACATGATAATCAATCGTAAAGTATTAGATCTCCTAGTATAATTGAACACTCTTTTACCAGAAAAAATGAGTCATCTATAACAGAACATGGCTACTGAGAAAGTACCACTCAAGGAAAAATGAACCTTTTAGTGGTGCTTTACCAAAGACATCAACAAAGACATAGCATAAATTAAGAAAAACAGCCAGTATTACTTGGAAAAAAACTTAATGTTTTAAGAAACTCTTGCTGCATCCAAAAGCACTCTTCTGTTTTCTGAAGCCATATGTTGCTTTATTTCAAACAGACCAAAATTACCTTGTTAATTCTCCTCAAGGCTCTTAACTGCTGCAACCGAATGAGTCAGTGAGTTCAACTCGAGAACTGGATCTGTCAAATTTCTAAATGAATCATTGCAGTGATTCAGTCAAAAGAGTCGACTCAAAAGAACAATTTGTTAGCTTATCAGGTATCGCTACTTATTTTTCAGTGAATAACAGCTGTAATTCTAATTTATTTCACACATAGCTATCAAATGGTTTCAGAAGACTTGGAATACAGTACATGAGTCACATGTGCAACTTTTATAATACTTTTTGAAGCTTAAAAGTCCCAGTCCCCATTTACTTACTTGTGGCATTAACTGTGTGGAAAAGAGCATCTAACTCAGACTTTAGAAGTGTGTTCCAATGAAGAAAGAAAGTCTTATGGGTGAGAAAATTATGATTTTTTTGGTTTTTTTTTTTTTGAGTGAATTATTCTTTTAATACATTACTCAACTGAACACTTCAGTGTTCACAGTCTACACAGAGACATGGAGAATCTGCAATCTTCCTATGGGAAGACAGCTATTATGAATGATGGTGTCTTTTATGAGTCAAAGTTACCCATAGATGAAACAGGAGATATTGTATGACCTTGATCCTCACCGCACTGTTTTTATCTGGATGTTTCTTATTTCATGAGGCACATTCTCTAAAAACCTCTCCTGAATCTCAATGAGTTGTTGATAGAGTTTTGAGATCAGGATCAGCTCCTGGTCAAGGCTAAAAGAGAAAGACAAATCAAAATGGAAAAAGAAAGTAAACCTGCGGAAAAAAGTTGACTGCCAAACAGCACCTATGGCATTTCAAGGCTCCCGGTGGAAATGACTTGCCTCCCGAGCCTCCTTTGCAACTGTGCTTGTCACGGAGACAGAGCAATGGGAAATGCCGGTGTCAAAAGTCCAGTGTTTTAGCTTGTCCATGCTTACAGGCAAGGAAATGGAGTGCTACCTGACCCGCATGTGAATCCAGGCAAGCCTTCATCTGTGGGGGCCATTGGTAAACACGTTTTTCCTCTGTCAATCAGCCCACTGTCCTCTCTATTCTTCCTGTCAGATTAACACAGCAATATCCCCCCTGTCAGTTGTCCACCCAGATAACGCCTCTAACAGCCACTGAATTCATTTTTCATACAGACATTGTCTGTAAACCCCTGCCCCCCCATCCCACAATGCACACAAAACATAATCGCACCAATACACACTCGCCGTTGTGATTGGCAGGGTCTCTGCAGGAATAATTTCACAGATAAATAAATTCAGGACACTGTTTGTGATGTTGCCAGCAGCAAAGATCTGAAAGAACTGTTAAGAATGAACCATAAAAAATAATGTTTTTGTGACTTATAGGCTTACACAGTTTTCCTGCTGAATGTCAAAGGAATAGTTAACCAAAACTGTTCCAAACCTGTATGATATGGAACGTGACACAGTAGTGTGCACATTTTTAGTGACTACGAACTATACAGTACTGACAGCGTTTATTTGATTACAAATACAGTAAAACAGTAATACTGTGAATATTATAATTTTTTTTTCTATTTTAAATGTTCTATTGTAAATATTTGTGATGATTTTCAGTGTCACATGACCCTTCAGAAACCACTCTAATATGCTGATTTGGTGCTCAAATAACATTTCGTATTATTATCAATGTTGAAAACAGCGCTGCTTAATATTTATATGGAAACCGTCTTATTTTTTTTCAGAATTCTCAGATGAATTTTTTTTTTTTAAAGAACAGCATTAATTTGAAGATTTTTTGCAACATTATATATGTATTTGCTGTCTCTTTTGATCAGTTAAATATATCCTTGCTGAATAGAAATATTAATTTCTTTAAAAAGAAAAACGTTACTAACCAAACTTTTTTAACAGTTACATGAACTTTTTCTTTTTGGGCATCAGTAATGTCAAACATGGCACAAAAATGGCACCAAAGTTCCATTTTTGAATCAGAGCATAATCATGAATGGGAATTCAGAGCTAAATTTTCAGCCAGATTCTTGAAAAATGTATAAAATGTGAAGCATCTAAAAAGTTGAAGCGAGGTGTTATTTATGTTGAAATATTGATGTATAATTCTGTAGTGGTATAATTTGCCTTGTTAGAAGCAAAATTGCTATGTGTGTAATGGTGCGTGACACTTTTATATGACTTTTCTGTTATCATCTTTTTATTTTATCATCTTTTTTATATTTATATTGCCATCATCAATGCATGCACTGAGGTTTTTACGCCAAACAAGTTCAAATATTTGTAAAAAATGATCATTCTCATTTTTACTTTCTGTCAAAAATACTCTGTTTCAAGCAAGGAAGCCCTATTCAGAAATGCATGTAAATGGGCACTGCTGTAATTTGCAAACGTCATTGCACCATATCCAGGAATGATGTTAAAAATAGTAGTTATAGAAGTGCCGTTTTTGGAAGTACAGTTTTTCTACATTTATAGAGACAGAACAAGGTTGGATGCTCTTACCCTCATAGCCATATCACTCTTGTGATTGACGGACAGACATGAGTTGTTAAGATCGCACCTCCTTGATTTGCATGTTAAGAGGCATGTTGAGGAAAATTGTAATATCATAGCTGGGGGCGATTTCAAACCCTGGTATTTCAGAGTGGTGGACAACAAAAAAAATTTACATTTTAAACTGGGGAGTTAGCTGTGAGGCAAAAAAAATTCAAGTTTGTTTTAAGTGCATTTTACCACAGTTAAACATCTTTTTTATAGACTTGGATACAGTAGCTGCAGGCATACATTGTGACTTTAGCATTTTTGTTTGTTTGTTTGCAAAGTAGTTGTAGTCACCTGTCGCCAATGGCTTGCTCCAATCTCCAATGCTGATGTTGTTTAAAGGAATTGAGAGTTTCCTTTTTTCTAAAAGAGTCACTTATTTTTCTCATCTGAAGTTGGCAGCACTGAACGAGCTTTAAACAAGCTCCAAGCTCCACTAATTACTTGACTCATTTTAATTAGAAATATAGTACTAGACCACTTAGTATGATTTTGCTAATGATAATTTGTTCCGTTTGAATCTTGTCCTTGGAATCTTTTAATAGTGCTTATTAAGTGATTTTATCCATTTTGCTTATTTCCTCCAGATTTGGCTACTAAATTGGACCCCACTTCTGGCCAGAATCTCTCTCTCCCAAGACATGTAATCAAATCAGATGTTAGCAGACCGAAGATGCTCAAAGTCTTCTTGTGGCTAGAGTTGTTTATGCTGTTTAGAGGGCCTATGGCTGTCACAGACTGGTGTGATTTCTCAGGACACCTATTTTATTGATATACATCTGGTAGTTGGGACATTTTATGTGTGCAGTTCCATAAAAAATCGATTACAGTACCTTTGATTTCTCCAGGTAGAAACCACATCAAAAACAACCGAATGAAAATAAGTGTAAAGAGGCCTCGCTAACAATTCTGATGGAAAAATGCACACATTTGGGCTGTTATGTGGTGCGTGAACACATTCTTCACAGGAAATGCTTGTGCTTTTAGAAATATACCACTGATAGTTTCTCACATGCATACATGCAGGTTTGCAGGCCCTGTGAATAGTGGCATTGATGTGGACTGGCAGGGTGACCTCATGACTGCTCTTGTCACAGGGTGACCCAGTTACTAAGCCTCTGTTGTCTGTTCTGTGACACAGCGTTGTGCAACTCACTATCATATGTCATGTGACCCTGGGGTTCATGTCAGAAGCCCTTTCTGTCTTCTACTAATAGTAGTTTTGGATGTTGTACACAAACTTACCAGCAATAACATGCTGTCTACTTGAATTACTATTATGCATTGTGTTTTTTTTTTCACTATTTTTTGAGGTTTTGAGTAAAGGAGGTCTAATACCAGAAAAGACATCCCTTTAAATTCAAACTACGTGGCGGCCATCTTGACAACAATCAGCATATTAATGAAATCTTCAAAACTACTGGTACGCTAGCTATTTCAAAAATGAGCATAATAAAATTGTCTACACTCAGACAATAAATTGTTTTAGGATGATTGAGTGAATGCAGTGCTAAAGTAAACAAACATGTTGCCTTTATCAGAAAAATAAATAAATAAATAAATAAAGCCAAAGAAACAATTCTCACTCAGAAATTGCTAGTACATTTCTGAATTAATTACAAAGAAATTACAATTTACACACTGAATTAAACTTGAAATTCTGAAGTAGAAAGACTGAGATAGTATTTTCTCATAAAACATACTCCAGTAATCTTTTATTTTAAAATTGATTTTTTTGTATAGTATCCAGGCGTTTATTTTTCTAGGTTGTCTGTGCCTTCATACTCTCTCTGTCAAAGTACAAAACATACGTTCTGTATTACTTGTGGGTTTGGCAGCAAAAAGTAATGTTTCCTGATGTAAAAAAAAAAAAACTGTCTGCATTTGACACCTTCACCTCACACAAAGAAAAGAAGGATACTGTCCTCAAAAGAAATATGATTTTATATGACCATATCCATTTATATTCCTGGAGATGAGAGCTCCCCATAATATGTTCTGAATCAAATAAGGTGAACCATTTGTCAGGCGATGTCTTATTTTATATGAATGGTGCAGAGCAATTCAAAACATTCAGTGAGAGGTCTCAATATAATGCTTTGAAAATCTAAGCAATATATATTTTTCTGAGCTGTTTTCAGCTGATAATGAACCAGATTTTTGCTTGAAATTTCAGAGGCAAAGGTTAAGGCTAATGATACACACAGTTATTATGCTCTGATACATGTAAGTACAGGCCATTGATGTATTTACAAATGGTGTTCATAAAATGTGTAGCACATACATTATTTGAGAAAACAAGTTCTTGCAAAATATGGTTCATGAATGTCTGAACATTCCCATGCCTCTTTGAAATCTGTCATTATGGTAACTGTCACATGTGTTGGAAGATGATGAAAGCAATATTGTGCAATTTTGTGACATGCAATGTATGTTTCTCAAATAAAATGTCATCCTAATGACCATGTCTGCAATCATTGGCAGGAAAATGTCTTTTGGAACATATGATTTTTTTTCTACCTTTCATATTTCATATACTCAACCAGTCAAATGTTTGGACTCGCTTTAGTGAATTCATTCTTTTTTGGGGGATTTTAAAAACATTTCAATGTAAAGACTTTCGCTTAATTGTCTTAATGTTATATTTTATTTTCAGTTTTATTGACAACATTATATCTATCCATATTTTTGAATAATTGTAAAAGAATAAGTAGGAATGCCTAAACCTTTGATTTGTAGTGCAAATACTAAAAAGTACTGCTTAATAATAATAATAATAATAAAAGATTGATTTTTTCATGAAGGACAAGAATATATTTAATAGACCAGTCAAAAGACAAATTTCAAAGTTTTCCTTATTAAGTCCTAAACTGTCTTCTGAACTCCCTGCATTGCATCTTTCATCTTCTCACTGTTTCTTACATTTCATGTTCGTCCCCCAAAACAATGTATTATTAATTTTGGAGCTTACAGAGGGTATAGCATTGGGCTCTTAGCATACCTTTAAAAAAAAAACCTTCAGCAGTCCAGGTTCCGGGGTTAGGAGAATGGGAGTGCTGTAGGACAGGCCTACTGAGAATACAGCGAGAATACTAAGAAGTGGCCGGGCAGACTTGTAAAAGGCTTTTCACATTGTGAAGAGCGCAGACAACCACATCTAAAATGCCTGTCCCCCAGGAGTGCCTGCCATTCTCCACCAGGGTCAGAGAGGCATTTGATTTTGTTTTCCTCCACCAGACTGCCCATACGGTTAATCCATATGAAATTCAATCAATATGGATGCCTCTTCGTGCATAAACGGATGCACCTATACATCTGTCCACTCAATTTCTGTCCATTAGTGCAGAAATACCTGAAAGTAAATGCTAATTCAGAGAATGTGAGATCCAGTGAAACATTGTATACACACATGGCATATATATATAATATATATATATATATCTAGATATACTCTATATAATATATATATCTATATTATATTCGTAATTAATTCAAGATAATTTGGTGTTTCTAGTTATGATGTGGCCACACATATATGTAGTACCTATACTGTATGTTAGGGATGTGCATCTCATGACTCAGGCCGATACGATACGCATCTCGATGCATAGCCAACGATACGATACATTAAAGATACATATGAAGCAGCTACCGATGTGATGCAATACGGTTCACCCCCTATTATGATGCAGTGTGATCCGATTTCGATTCGATTCAACACAATGCGATTCGATGCAATGGAGAAAATATGATCACTTTTAATGCCTCGAGGCCTGTTTCATAAAACATAGGCCTAGATCAAGCCAGCTTATTTCCTTAAGTTTTACTCATTCCAATGATTGTGGTTCCATAAAGCAAATTTAATATAGGCCTAGATCAAGCTTAGTCACTGTGGCAACTTATGCTGGGAAACAGGCTAACTGTCCGGCTAAGCTAAGCTCCTCTAACACTGACCAACAGGAACACAATGATATTACCACTGTCTCACATACTATTATTTGGCTTTTTTTTTTTTACAGTTTCTAGCCATGCAGCCTTTCTCTCTGGTTTTATCACAGCTGTACCTTTTATACCGGTAGTTTGCAGGTAACAGATAGCAGAACATTAGAACATTACAATCTAAAATGGCTCTTTAATGCATTAAAATAACTAAATTAAAAGTTCAAATCACTGAATTAAAAATTAAAATAAATACTAAAGTGCTACATTTAACTGCTATAAGAACACACATTAACTCATTTGAGCTTAGTAATTAGTACTGTAGCTTACTATCTTACATTTGATTTACCCATTACAATAGTCCTTTTACAGTTACTGCTATCATAAAAATACACTTTATATGTAGATTTAGAAATCTACAAAAGACACATTTAATGTCCAAAAACAAATTTTTTAACAGAATGTATATTTTACTCGGAATTATTGCGCGCCTATTCGATTGCGCTCAGTGGGCCTCATTTATCAATCTAACGTAGAAACGAGCGCAGATCTGTGCGCACAAATCAACTTACGACAGAGTTCACGTGTGATTTATGAAACATTCGTATGCCGCCGATCTCATCGTACGAATGATCGTATGTTGATAAATGTGGTGCCAGAAAACAATCGTCATTTGAATATCACGCCCCTAAAAACACCCAGGTTTAGAAGCCTCGCCCCTAGAGTTTACGACACGGAGAAACGAAACCCGGCCAAAAAGAGGAAGTAATCTCGCTAAAGAGAAATTGATTTTACTCCAAAAACACCCCTTAACCTTGTAATTGCGAACAATTAGGCTACATTAATATATGTAATTTATATGTATATTAAAATACTGGTAAATATAAGCAGCCTATTTAGTTCCCCTCACTCTACAACAAATATTTTAAATTTAACGGTATTCAGAACAGAACAAGAATGAAAAATAAGTAGTTATAAAATTATATTTTTAACTGTAAAATAAAACACAAATTAGGCTATAGTGGCATTCATTATAAACCGCATACAAATGTCAAGCAAAACTGAAACGGCATTGGGCTCACGCGCCTGTCTCATACCACAAGAATCCAAATGTTTCCATTTTTGCCATATTTGTAACATTTGTTTGCATTACTATTATTCATTATGCAGCCTAAACATGGCTTTATACTTCACTCATGTTCTAATATCCGTGTAAAATCCTTCACATGAGCTAAAATGTTTATTGTTTGGGCGCTGCACGCTGATTTTACAGCGGACATTTTTTAAAATAAACAGTGTAACTTTTATTTTTGGTTGACTGCATTTTAGTTTGATGATGAATGGCTGAAATGTCAGGCAACGGTAGAATTAATGTTGTTTGTGTGTGCGTGAGGCACCTGAGCGATCAGGTGGATTAAATCAAATAAAGATATAAATAAAATAAATTAAATGCATTAAGAGTGTAACAAAAACGAGCATAGCCTATACTTGTTGCACAGTGTTTTCCCCCCCCTTTTGTTAATCTTTTAATTATATTATAGCCTATTATATATTTTGTGTGATCCTATTGATTTGATTCCTTTTATAAACTTAATTTCAGTTTTTCTCCTTTCACAGAAGCGCTGCAGGTGCATGATGTGATGATTGAATCCTCATGGTCGTTTATGCTGTTATTCGCGCATATAAAGCTAAAGCCCTGTACAAAACAACACCAAAAAAAAGACATTCTAATCTTACTGATTAACGATCGACTAATGAGCTTCGTTTGATGGTCAGGAAAATAAAAATGAACAAAATTATGTCATTCTACAGTTCTCCACCGTATTTACTATGCTGCGTGCTAGTTCAGGTAACTCAAAAACTTGCGTACACGAGCTGAGACCAGACGTGAGATTTGATCGTAGCCACCGCTCACGTCCATATTGATAAATTCCAAGTTTTGCGTTGAAACGACCGTACGCTCAATTTTCTGTCGTACGTTCGTTTCGTAAATGAGGCCCAGTCTGTTTAGTGCGCATGCGTGCAGCTGCGCTTGTTGCTCTTGTGTGCCTCGCCCACTCTGACAGCAAAATGGATATTTTGCATGACTTTCTAACATTTACATAGAAACGTATACCTGTTACCTGTCAGTTTGCACGGAGGAAAACAACACGTCTCAAATGATTAACAGCACAGATATATTGCGCTTGTTGTCATGGTGATTGATTGATCATGATCGCATTAAGGTCTTCTTAAGAATAAGCGTGCACAAATTAGTGAGGTTGTGTGAATTTAATTGGTCGTTAACAGAACCGCTTTAGCCCCGATTGATTTGTTAGGTTATTTCAAGTCAGGTTTTGGACTTTAATTCCAGTTTTTCTCGGGTCACCGTGGTGTTGTGATGCGTCATATTCACGTGCAGCAGTGGTGATGAGAGCGCGCGCTTGAGAAACAGTTTAGATAGGAGAAATCAATCTACATATAAAATCTTGGTCACAAATTATTGGTCACTTTCTAAATAAAAGTATAGCGCATCCACTAGTAAATATATATAAATAAATGTATGTTTACTGATGCAAATATGTTAGAAACTATGCATCGCGATATAAATTCGCTATTGCCGTTAGGCCTCGTAGCGCGTACCCACTTTTTAAACCGATGCATCGGATCGTTAACTTTTTATGCCGATGCACTGAGCGAATCCGGGAATCTTCCCATCCATACTGTATGTAGATAATGATGGATGGATGTGATGTCCCCCCTGGATGGATGTGATGGACTAGATGATAGATATATAATCTAATATTCTGTTATGTATTATATTTAAATGAATGTATAGCTGATATAGATGGCAAACATTTAAAATATTATTCTATAAATTATTGTCATTTCTTATATTTTAAATTGTTTATATTTGATTATTATGTATAAATGTGTGTATGTGTGTATTGCAAACACATTGTAAATATTATAGCCTACCAATAATATCATATGTAATATATAGTTTACCATTTACAAAATATTATAAATATAAAATATGAATGAATGAATGATGCATTCATTCATTCAAAATATGTATTTATTAATGTATTATATTAAAGCTCATGTATAGTTGATATACTGTAGATGGAAAACATTTATAATATTGTACTATAAATGTCATTTCTAATTCTTTTATATATTGTGGTGTGTGTGTGTGTGTGTGTGTATGCATACTGTGTGTATATATTTACATGACGTGTATAATTTCTGCATAAGACTTTAAAAATGCTAACTTTCTTGATTTTGTGCTTTGTGTCCATGCAGACTGTACTCCACTGTATTTTCCGGGTGCCAGGCTGCATCACAGCTATGCAGGCATTCACTGGTCCAAAAAGAAGTTGAAACCAGCCTGCAAGGCTCGTCATCTTGGTTGTAAGTTCTCTCTGTTTGCCACCCAAGGCTCTATTCTGTTCTCTGGCTGTGCAACATCTCTCTTAGCCTCCCTGCATTCTCATATGATTCGATTACTGCTAACTCACTGAGCTCTGGAGAAGCCAGAGGCGCAAATGGCTCCGGGTCTGGCTTTCAGTGCAATCGCACCCCTGGCTATTTGATCCGAACATTCAGTGGCTGCTGTCATTGTCATTTGCCGCCTCGAAAATGGGTCGTTACCTGCATTTTCATTATCAGTCACGCTAAAGTAAGCTCGGTGAAACGAACCGACATCAGAAGGGCATGGGGGGAGGGATCGCTGTGAGGGGACGCTGGGTGGCTTGGAGCAGCTTCTATTGTTCAAACTGCCTTTGAATGGTGGAACACCCACAGCTCCATCTTCCACTCCTGTCTGCCCTGCATTTTAAATATTTATTTCTCTCTCCCATCATCTATCATGCGACATTGCACTGTGAATTTAAAGTGAAAAGATCAAAAGCGCTGAATGACTTTCTCTGCAAAGAACATTTGGATCCCAGTCATGCTGAACCACCCAAACAATTACTCTCTGTCCCTGATATATCGGTGCTACACCACTGATACTTTGCTGATAAATTACTGATCTGTTACATGTATTGAGCTGAGGCAGACAAAGTCCACAGCAGTTTTGAGATAACCTATTGTGGGGAGCGACCAATAACATTCAATAATGCGAACTGAACAGTTTGTACTTTGCAACTTAATACTCTGCAAAAATATTCTTAAAGGAATAGTTGACCCAAAAATGATGAAAATGTACTCATCCTCAGAACACCCAATATGTAGACGAGTTTGTTTCTTCATTGGAGCGGATTTGGAGAAATTTTGTATTACATCACTTTTCACCAATGGATCCTCTGCAGTGAATGGGTGCCGTCAGAACGAGAGTCCAAACAGCTGATAAAAAAATCACAATATTCATGTTTGTAATCAAAAAATCAACCACTAATACTGTTACTTGTAGCTAAAATATGATTCCTTCTTCCAAAATATTGCTTTCTAAAGTGAAAAAGTAATCTTATCTGAAACAGGAGAGAAATATGCACAGATCAAGCACCGTTTACAAGTGAAAACAGTCTAAAACAGCTCTAAACAAATATGTTGGTGGATTTTGATGTGAGAGGGTGGACTTTTTCACTCGAGGAACCATTATTATGGATGATGGACAAGTATTTTGGCCAAAAGTGATGGTTTAAAGTTAAAATGCCTTAATGATGGATTAGTTTTTTACAAACACAAAGCTTTTTGCTTCACAAAACGTTAATTGATGGACTGGAGACATGTGAATTACTTGTGGATTATTGTGATGTTTCTATCTGCTGTTTGGACTCTCATTATGATGGCACCCATACACTGCAAAGGATCAACTGGTGAAGCAAGCGATGCAATGCTAAATTTTTGTTGATGAAGAAACAAACTCATCTCAAGTTGTCGCTGCACACAGCTCTTTGTGGTTTCGTTGCTGCTATGTAACAAACTGCATTGTTGTACTTCACTTCAAATTCTTCTCTGTACATTCCTCAGTATATTCCTCACGTGTACATTCCTGTTTCTTTAAATATTTATTATATATTCTCCTTTCTAAGATTGTGTAATGCCCTGTACTCTCAGGCTCTTAATTACATTTTGGACAGTCTTATTATCTTATCTCCATGTTTATTACTTCTTTGTCTTATACTTATCTAAATTTGCACAATCTATGGAACGGACCTAACTTACATTTCACTACTGGTTATGTATCATATATATAACTGAGTATGTGACAAATAAAAATCTTGAATCTTGAATCTACATCTCGGATGGCCTGAGGATGAGTACATTTTCATCAGATGTTAATTTTTGAGTGAACTATTCCTTTAAAGCCACATGGGAATGTAATGCTAAATTTCTCCAAATCTATTTTGGTGAAGGAAACAAATTAATCTATATCTTGAATGTCCTGACGGTGAGTTATAAAATGTTAATTTTGGGGTGAACAATTCCTTTAACTACTATAGTATTTTGTCTGGTTTTGCAGTAAAAACTGTTGTGAAACTGTTCCAACACCATCTCTACTGTCTATACAGACTGCATCCTAAATGAAATGAACACACTTCCAATCCAAATAGTGATCCTCACTACACTTGGGTCGCTATTCAATAGATTTTGCAGATGATAACATTATACAATGATGAGCATAAAAATGCATAATGGATATACACACATTTAAAACAGATTTTTTTTTTATAAATAGTTTTCAACACTGAATAAAATATAGGGTATGTAGGCCTATAGTCTATAATTTTTGTCACTTTTTCGATAACTTGATTTTTCGGAGAGCTTGTTGCATTACATACAGAATCTGGATCAAAGATACCTGTGATATCTAAAACGCTGTCTAGGTAGGCATGTCGCTAGATTTTGGAACAGAGATCAGAAGGTATTTGTTCCAGAAGTTTTCGTGGCATCCAACAAAAAATGGAAGATGTCTTCTAAGAGCTCAAAAGCTTGAATAAAGATAAAGCGATTTTTGGTATTAAAGTAATCTCTTTCATTATAGAACAACAGATGCTGCTCAGGCTTAACAGATAAGATGGCTTCATCTCTGAGAACTGACAAAGCGGCAGGACACGGCAGAATGGAGAACGCAAAATGTAAGCTTGTTAGCTAATAAAGATAATCTTTCTTTTCTTCATTCCTACCATTTCCCCCCCCCCCCTCAGATTGCTTTCCCTGGAGAATCTTAAAATATTACTCTTTTTAAAACCTTTAAAATATTAAAATGCCTTTTTATCATTCACATATGCTTCTTGGGTTTCTCCTAACATGGATTTATTTCTCTTTTTAGTTACTTTTGCTGTAGTAAATGCTCCTTTTGGAAGACTTTCTTAGTTACATTGCTTCTGAATGATGTTAAATGCAATCTGGTATCACTTTTTTTGTTTAACATGCATTTACATACATTAACGTAATGATTATTTAGTACAGTGCACATAAACTGTCATAAAAACTGTTTATAGATCTTTTTGAGGCTTAATCATGCAAGCTGAACATAACAGTAGTGTGTGCGTGCCGTCAGCAATTGAAGTCTGCTCCTGTCAGGCGCAGCGCCAGACGTGTGGTATGTGTCTTCATTATGTTCAGAGAGGACAGTTAGTCACGCGTGACTCAGTAACATCCACAAAACAACAGAGTGAGGATCTGTCTGCTTGAATCAAAAACATTCATATGTGTGCACATTCTCAATCTTTTTAATGAATCAATAGTGCATTAATGAATATACACATGCATATATGTCTATTCTATAAATTATATAATTTATTAAATATAAATTTAATATATAACATAACAATGTTCTTAAATATATATATGCAGGTGTGCGTATTTTATATATACCATAATAATATACACAGTACCACATTATTATAAAACAAAGCTTCTATTTGAAAGCGATAATCGCGATTATTGTTTTGCACAGCACTAATTATATATATTTAATATCTATAATCATTTTAGTAGGAATTTTGTAGGTCATGCAGAATATGTGCTTTATAAGTACTAATAAACAGCCAATATGTTAATAATAGCATGTAATAGCCTAGTTTTTATAGTGAGATTTGGTCCCTATACAAAGTGTTACCTAAAGCATGTATTGAAATGTTTTTTTATGACTGTTGGGTGTTTTTTGATTATGAGGGGTGGATTGAATAAATATCATTTTAAAAAAAAAACACTTATTAGCATGATGAATCAAAAGGTAGTCATTAATTGGCACTAATTGTTACTTTACGACCACATGTTATTTTGAAGGCACAACCAGAGGGTAACATCAGCTAATGAATCTCACCCACAATGTCATTTCCATCTTAACAAAAATGCTACAATATCACGCTCCCCCTGCATTGTTCAGCGTACTTCTGTGTAGCTTGTGCGCTTTTATTCATGGGCTTTCTAAAATGCAAGAGAAATGCCACAGAAATGCTCCCAGAATCCTGATTTGTGCCTCCTCTGCAGCAGCGCATTAGTGACTGAGAGCCCATGAGTCTTCCAAGGTCATTGTTGAACACATCGGGGACCTGAGGAACTGTGTGTCAAGAAAATGTAGCAATAACATGTGTTCTGAATACAGCGCTCAGAAATAAAGTTTTTGGTCATGGGTGTAATATTGGGTTAAACAAGCAAACGTTTTGCTTTTGACAGAACAGAGCTCTTTTGTGCTGCAGTGTGGAGCAGCTCCTGTAAAAAAAGCTAAATCACTGAACCATGATATACATTTGAAAGCCATGGTGCTGCAGAGGCTTAAACGTTACCGTAGTGGTATTTAGATATGCTTTAAATCCGTTTAGGGGTCTAACTTCAATTTACAGATTGTTTCTAACTCTCTTATACCAGATGCCGCCCTGGCTTCCTAGCTTCCACTATACCAATGCCCAATAAAGAAACTGTCAGTTTGAGTTAAGCAATTCTGGCTAGAGTTAGAAAGGACTGTCATATCCATGCTAATTCATAAACCAAAGGCAGTAAAGAGTTTATTAATGTGATTCTAGTGCTTTTTCAATTCAGGGATCTGGGCAATGGTTCCTGTATGTGGAGATGTAGTTTAGAGAACAGTAAATGGTTGTTGGTAATATTTAGTGCTCAAATTTCTAAAGCCAAATTATGAGATTGACTCACAGGGTTTATTTATTTATTTTTTGTTTGTTTATTATTATTATTATTATTGTTGTTGTTAATATTATTTACTGTTTATTTAATTTATTTTGTTTATGTTAGTTTCAGTTATAGGGCTGCCAAAGATAACTTGGCTATTATTTTAAAATGTCTACACTTTTAATACATTTAATACAAAATAATTATTTATGTCCATTTTATTTTATTTGTTTTGATTTAGTTTTGGAGTCATGAAAATGTATTCAAGTCTATTTTTTTCCAATTCTGTTTGCTATTTAGAACCAAGATTTGTCAAGGCACATTTTTATAGACTGTACTCATAATATAACTGATGTAATTATTATTATTATTTTATACATGTATACACTACTACTTTAATAACATGTTATTTTATTTTTATTTTTTTATTTTCTTTTTTATTATTCTATTTTATTTTATTCTATTTTAAAATGATTTTATTTTATATACTTTTGCTTTTAATTACACAACAATTCAAGATGCAAATACGCACCATGCTGCGAATGTGCTACGCCACCTGAGGGAACTTTATCAGAGCCTGATCAATCACTGTAAAAGCGACTAGCGTTCTTGCTTTCGTTGACGTTGTGTCATTGCTGCATTGCTGGAGGGCCATGTCTGATCTGAGCTACAACAGTCAACTATTTGCTTCTGTTGTCCTTCAGAAAGACATGACGTGGCACTTTGTAAAAGGGATGACTGTGGGGAGATGCCAGTTTGGCAAAGGCTGTGATGGATATGGTGGGTGGTGGCCCGGCTCCTGCCAGACTTTGAGACAAATTATTGTGCAGAGTCAACAGCGCAATGTGTGCAGTCATCACGCATCAGCACAGAGTCGAATCAAAAAATCGTTGCCTCTAAATAAGCCACTTGCGATAATGATCTCCCTTGTCTTTTTTGGCTAAATGCTAATGTGCTGTGCATTGAAGAAGCATGTAGGATTTTGACTGTTTATGCAGGTAAGATATTCAGCTGTGTGAATTATTGCTGGTTGAAGGTGGTACAGTGTGCAGAGAAGAAATAGGTGGCATATATCAGTAAGAGCCTGTGGTGTTAAATGACAAATTCGCCTTCTGCACTGTTCCTCTAGATGAACGGCCCTGCCATCAGTCACCTGCGCAACCCCTGAGATATCTTATTGGAACTCAAGCTTGTTCTTGCTTCCGGTGATGATGGTTTCATGTTGCTTCCATTTGAATTTGTTTGAAAGCAAACCACAGACAAATGCTGTATCCTGCCAGCAACGGTAGAGGAAACAATGCTAGCTGGCATCATGTTGTTGTGCACCTGTCCAAGTACATATTCCTCAAGTCATGACCAATTTAACTTGCCCATGGCAACTGTAATGAGATTTCTGACTGTACCACATCAAAGGGACCATATGAGTGTGCTCATATGAGTTACGTTAATAATGTTGGAGGTAATTGCACTACACTACATGGTGACCTTTTGTGCTCGTGAGCTGTCAATAATTAGCTAGCCTATTGTGAAAGAAACCTACAGTGCAACTCCAATTAAGAGTAATTGCTCCATACAATATAAAATAGTGATATAAATAGTGTTTTGTGCAGTATGGCAATATCGTCACTTTATATAATGAAGTTATCATGTGCCTTTTCAATAGCAAAGGCATTTTATTGATTCCAGTCATTTCAGTGATAAGTGTGAGGGCGAGTTTGCATGGGTTCAAGTTGGTCAAGCAAATTCACTCTTTTGTGTTCATTCTTTTCAATGAATCAGTCAATCAGGTTAGCAAAATGATCTTGGCATTTTTAATTAACATGCATTTTTGATCAATGATTATATAATTTTCTCAGAAGCTAGTAGCTAAGCTAAAATTCGAGTAGCTTATCCAACATGGTTTTGTATATAACAAAAGTATAATAATATTTTATACTGTAAGTGTGAACTCATTATATGCAGATCTGCTCTCTTTGAGGAATCTCAATCATTTGGTTTTGCATGTTTGTCATTATTCCAGAAGACTAACAGCTGTTAGGCTATATGTGAAGTTTTATATCTATATCTGCATTATTGTCATGCATCCATTTCATACAGAAGGCAGTGCAATTCAAGGAATCAGCTGCAAAATCCAATCAACACCTTAATGGCCCTTAGTACACCTCATGTTGCACATTGCATCTCTAATGTGTCTCTTGTAATCACTTGTGATTTAATTTATTCAAGGGGAGGGTCTTGTGACTACATACATTAGTTACTGTGTCAGCATGTCAATAGGTATACTTGCTGTTGAATCTATACATCACTATATATTTGATGGTATGTGTTGAATGAGAGTGGATAGGAAATTATTGGGATATTTCGAAAGCTGGATTCAATCTTGTGTCATCTACACAAACGCCACGGCTCAGTGTGTCTGACTGTAATTAGCCTAGCTTAACCTGCTATATTTTAGTCTTTGCTGGGTAAAATGTTTACACAAGACTAAATGAGAATGAAGGCAGGTCTGGTTCGATTAAAACAAACTCTAGTGCAATTGCTGTTTTAGTGCATTTCATTTGAATAAGTATGAATGCTGCCATTCAAACCTTGGTGCACAACAAGTGGACCGAGACCCACCTTTTCAGGGGTTTGACAGAAATATGAATGTATTGTAGATCGAAGACATGTAAATGAACTGAAAACAGGATGTGATATAACAAGATATAAGCCTAAAAGTTACAGAATGCTCAAGCATACCTGTCATAGGAGTAATTTTGCCCATTACAATTAGGTTCAGACATTGGAACCGCCATCTGCTTGTGCAGATCTCCCTGTGTGCAAATTGAGGTATTCCTGGTGCTGTTTTGACTCCTTTACACATTTTGTAAGCACTTCGTAAATTCTTAGCTATTAAAAATACCATATACACACATGCAACTGGCACATTTAACCCAGAACACTTTAGGTGCCTTTTAGGTTCGGTGTTAAAAATGACAGAATTAGCGAACACTAATAATTTTCTTTTTTTGGTCCGGTCCAAATAAGCAAGATAACTGAATTACAAGTATTAACACACCCTACAACTGCACTGAACAAAATTAATTGGACATATCTTAAAAACCCTATTCATGTGTTCCCCATCAGAGCCTTTCACTGCCAATAACAAGCTATAGATGTTGGATATGCTCTAGTAAACTATACAGCTCTTGTCCTTCAGTGAGTATGGAAGGTTGAGTCCATAAAGTATAAAAATTCAGCTACTGTGCATCAATGTGCATCATTGCTAAAATGTAACATGGAGAGTGCAGAGTTGAGACTTACAAGATATTTTCCACTCTGTGTGATTGGAAAGGGGGAAATAAATCTGGTTGAACGGTAAATCACAGAGATGGCTTGCTTCTATTTATGCTGGCGACAAATGATAATGGCTCTAGATAAAATGCAATTTTGCTTAAAACTATTCCAGCGTTGTATGTAAGAAAATGGGGACTACAAAGGAAGGCATATAATCAGATAATTCTGTTTGATAGATATTAACCTACAATCCAGAATCTTACTTTGTATAAGGAAGCTTGTAGAGAAAACTGTGGACAGCAAGGACACATGGCTGACATGGAGATAGATAAATGTAGATCATAGTCTGTCAGAGACTGGACATATGCATTAAATTAGTTCAATTTCATAATAGACAATTTTCATAAAACCAATGCCAACATCTAACCCATCTGTAGGCTTGAGGGTATTTGAGGTTAGTGACTCTTTTAAATTAAATGAAAACTGAGTTGATCTAAAGTGGTACTTTTATTTGAAGTTTAAATGAATTTTTGTGTGTTAAAAATTGAAATTATTTTATTAAAGGAATATTTAAAGAATTATCAACCCCACTACTGAGATGAGAACGAGTTTATTTCCTCACCAGAACAATATGACATCACTTGCTCACCAATGGATCCTCTGCAGTGAATGGGTGCCGTTAAAAACATCACGATACTCCACAAGTAATCCACACAACTCCTGTTTTTCAAAATTTAATTAATAATGATATTTAAGTTATGCAGATTTTGGTTTATGTCATAGCCATGAATAATCTGTAAATGGCATTAGGGAAGAAACATTACAGGATCAGTAGTCACACTTTTTTTTTTTAAGAATAAATTCAGTGCAATGCATTGTTCCAGTTCACTATAAAGCTAAACAGTTAAAGAAGCAAAATACAAACATTGATTTGGAATCACTTCTCACTCATGTAGGACAGGGTTATTGATGACCTGTCTTATCTTAGATAGAACTTACACTACAGCCTATCCTGAGAGACCAAACCTCTGCGCATTCACAGGCTGTCTGGCGAAGGGCTCGGGTTCCTCTGCAGAGCAGCAGATAGCGATGAGGGGAGATAAGGTTTGACAGAATTCCTGATTGGTGAAGTGTTTCTGAGAAAATAATAGACATCAAAGTAAGGACTTTTGAAACATATGCAAGGTCATGATATTTAGTAAATGCCTGTCTGGTAGTATACTGCATATACTGTCTCTATTGTTTGTTTTATTGATGAAATGTGTTATTTATGCATATAGATGACAGAGTAAGATGGGAAAAAGTGCCTTCCGCTCCACTTTTATTTATTTATCTGGAAAAAAAGAAATTTTAACAAGGATGCATTAAATTGATCAAAGGGAAGGCTAAGCCAACCTGTTCCAACACATTTCCAATAAATGCTCATTTTTGAAATCTTCCAATGTTAGTGTATATAAAACTACATCTAATTTGTTGAATTCTTATTCTTATTCGAAGTCTTAGTGACAGTTGTATGCTTATTCCATCTGAACAGTTTTGAGATTAAATGATCTGATTTTTGTCATAGAATAATTGTAATGGGACCGACGAGACGTGAGGCGTGATGATCCATGTGCAAGCTTTTATTAAGAGACATGGTTTTAACAGGCATGGGTCAGACAATGTCAAACGGGTATATCGAAGGCACTACCGAGGCAAGGTCCAAGCGGCAAACATAGTCCAACGCACAAAGGTTAATCCAAGATACGTGCGTCTCAATCAGAGACCAGGAAAAAAGACAAGGCAAGGCTAAGACTAGACTAAGAAAACTATGAAAACTTAAACCGGCTCGGTAAGGTAGCTATCCGCTAAACAGGGATACACGCAAAACAATACACGAGACGAAAACACGGAATGGCTCAGTAAGGCAGCTAACACTTGGGGAGTGAAAAATGCAGAACAGTACTCGGCAGTGAGCGAGAGGAAGTCCATGGCTTATGTAGCATGTCTGATTGGATTCAGCTGTGTGTGTGTGTGTGATCAGTGCATTCAGCTGTGTGTGTAATCAGTGCAATGGATTATGGGAAATGTAGTCCAGGGTGATATGTAACAGTCTGTGTGGTGTGAGAGTCAATGTAATGGGAGAATAACCTCTAGTGGCAATCGGCCTGAAGCCCACGGACCGGATTCGTGACAATAATAGTGTTTGCTGTACATTATGATTACATTTTATGCATATTTTAATTGAGAATTTGTGGGCACAGTATTTTATTATGATTTTCAGGGTGAAAAGTTTTTTAGTAGTAAAGTGAAGTTGGGTAAAGATGACCTCCTTAGAAGTGGGGCAGGAGACCCCCAGAGGCATGTTGTTGTGTTGGTGTTATTTATCACACAGCTCTCTGGATTACTTGATTGGTCAGCATTTAGTGATCAGATATTTATGAATAATATCCCTGACAACACAACGTAGTTACTACTCAAATGAATTAAGTCACAGTAAAATTATTTAATTTAGTAGTGCATGTAGGTTAAAGATGGGCCAAAAAAAAAAAACATTAAGATTTTCAAGTGCCTCCCTTGTTTCTGCTGTGACATCAAGTATACTACCAACATTTACAGTTAGTACTAAGGATAGAGAATTCACTTGGAGCCATGTATATTCATTTTATTATGCCATTTAAAGCATGCATGTTTTTGGAACTTTGTAGCATTATGTTAAAAGCTACTTTAAATGATATGAGATGGATTTTGTATATTCTACATTGCATCAGTAACAGCAGATTTTCCTTATAGGGGAATCTCACCTCATATTCCCCTACACTACCACGCGTTTTGGCTGTGTGTCACATCTACTGTGCTTCCATGTCCCCTGTGGTTCAGGTGGAAGCTCTGTCTTCGTGTCATGGCTTCTTGTTTTCCAGCCCTAATTCTTCTTGCAGAGTAACACACGGCTATGCTATGTGAAGATTTATGGGGCGGAGAGAGCTACAGTGACAGTACTGCCTGAGCACTCCTGGGACAGAGTTCCTGCCACAAGCTGCAGAGGTGTTCCCAGATCCTTTCTTCAGCCAGAATGGACATGTTTATTAGTTAGTTGCTTGCAAGGTGTTTGGCAGCTACTCTGAAATGCAGCTTTTGCAATACAACATATAATTTAAAGCTAGTTTCAAGGCTACACCTTTTTGAAAAAGCTCTTATCTATAAGGTACACTGCAAAAAAGCAACTTTAAAATTGTTATAATCATAAAGAAATTGCAAGTAACACACTGAATTAAACATGTAAACACGACATTTAAAATGAGAAAGACTGGAATAGTATTTTCTTCTAAAACATATGCCAGTAATCCTTTTTTTTAATTTACAACTTTAGTGATTCTATTCTTGTCGATTATATTGTTTCTTAATTGGAACAGATTTGGAGAAATTTAGCATTCAATCACTTGCTCACCAATGGATCCTCTGTAGTGAATGGGTGCCGTCAGAATCAGTTCAAACAGCTGATAAAAACATCACAAGAATAATCATTAACATCTTGTGAAGTGAAAAGTGCCTGCAGTAGTAGTATAGGTTATCAAATATAATTATAAATTTTATATAGTATTAGTCTCTCTGTGTTGTGTCTTTTCTACTCTGTTCCAATCAAGAAACAAACTCACCTACATATTGAATGGCCTGAGGGAGAGTACATTTTTAGTTTCAACTATTCCTTTAAATGTGCATTTAAAAAAAATAGTCCTATAGTGTAATTCTACAATATAATTTATAATTTAGTCAGATCTTGATTTTTATGGCACAAAACCAATGAGGTTTGGATGAATTAATGAAATAGTAAAGTGTAAAACATTAAGTAAAATTTCCTTCCTAAACTGCATCCTGGCCAAAATACATTGAGGCAGCAGATGCAAATGTCACCTGAAGCATCTGTCCCTTAAGATATGAAAGTAGATTTCTATACCCATAATGCAATTGTGTGATCATATCAGAAGCCTAGTGATAAACTGCACTTGACTTCAGGGACACACATGTGGGCTGGTTACAAGATGGAAGCCAGGTTTATATGCCTTGTAAATGATCATTCATAACAGCTGTAGGCTAGAGGTTTATGACTGTCAACAAGTCTACAAAATATGGAGCTTGTGGTCAATGCTTGACCACATGAAATGTCCAATTAGTGCTGAGAGATACTGTGTCATGTCTGATCTCAGCATTCGCCCGAATCTCATCACCTCAGTCTCCTCCAGGCCAAAGGAAGCAGACTGAAGTGATAAGATGACTCTGCTTTCATGGATAGGGCTTTTATTTCTGATAAAGTGCGTTACAGCTGAGACTGAGGTAATAACGTAGTTTTACAACTTTTTCCATGTAATCCAGTTGCTTTGCGTGGTGCATTTTAAGAGTAGGCCAAATGTCTACTTTTATGAAATGTCATTTCAGTAGAAAGAAAGGGAAAGCATATCCAGAAGGCCAAAATGGTATAATGAGGGCAAGAAATTTCTTGAAGGCAAAATATACAAAATTGTCACTGTTTTCCCCTCCTTTGACACATTGGCGCAGATTCACACATAAACACAGAGAAATGCACAATCACATTTAGTCTTTACATCACCTCAGGGCCTAATATAGCTCAGTTCATCTGAAAACAATTCTGAACAATTTTAAAACAGCATCACACAACAAACTGACAGGAAAACATACTTAAGTGTAGCACCACTCAGGTCACATATACTTTTCAATTCACACCCCTTTTCTTGACAGATACGTCTAACGTCACAGTAGCAAAATAAAAGAGTGTGCATTGTTTGGTAGACCTTCAAATACAGGGTTACCACTGTGGTGAAAATTGCTTTTATAAAGTGCCGCCAAGCTCAAGAGATTTTCACCGCAAGTCAGTCACTGAAAGGCAAAACTATTCATGACTGTGACGAATCATATTTTAGCAAAGCAATGGGAAATCTGGAAATGAAACGTTTTATCAAGGGTTGCAAGAAATAGGTGCTAGGTTATATATATAAAAAAAACAGTCAAAAGTGTAAAGAGGGTTACATGAAAAATGTCACGTCAACATAAAGTGGTAAATAAAACAAATAAAAATAAAGCATATTCTTCATGTGTTAAACATCTATCTATCTATCTATCTAGCTATCTATCTATCTATCAGCTAGCTAGTTCTGATGTAGGCAAAAGACAGAAAAACATCAATTGTGAATATTTACAATTCATTTTTTACTTTTTAATTTTATGATTGAATATACTTGTCAAATATTCATTTATTCCTATGGTGGCAAAGCTGAATTTTCTCACGATTAAAATTTCTTACGGGAGGCGACAATATAGTGTTAGGCCTGCTTTTCCATTTTTTTCCTAGCCTGCCTGTTGTTGTGTCTGATTGATCAGTGCACATTATTTCAGTAAAATTAATATCCTAAATGAATATTTTATTATAATTAAACATAAATAAATGTAACACACACACACATACACACACATATAAACAATGTTCTTTTTTTGCCTATAGCGCCGATTCCTGTTATCTTACCTTCATCCACTTTCCAATCCTTTTTTTCTTATTAAATATTGAATAGCTGTTTCTTAGTAAATATGATCGATTTGGAACACAAGGGTTGTGAAGGCTGTGTACATTTGCTAAAGAATCTTTCACTAGCCTAAAGTGTGCGTCATTACTGTAGCCTGTCTGATATCCGATTAGCCAGTTGTTGTTCTCCTCTGCAGGTTTCAATTCTTTCTCTCCTGGTATTCGTTCAGTTATCTCTCTCATTTTTTCTTTCTCTGACCTTGGCATTGCGTTGTCAGCAAGCTTCCCCTCCCAATTATCAGCACCGCAGCAGGGCAGAGGACCTGCTCTGATTCAGCAATTAATGCCCCCTCCACCTGCTCACAGTGACACACCTTCTCTAGAGACTTCACTCGCCCCTTACATCTCAATGAAAAGATGAAACTATTGAAGCAAGTCAGGAATAGGAGGAAAAGAGAAAGTTACCCACTAAGCATAAATAAAGCATCCACTTCTTTACTCAAGCTCGCTGTTTTATATTTGCCACTAAAATAAACATGCACTGCAGACAGCTGTCATACAAATTAAAGGATCAGGATGCATTTTTAAACTTTAAAGTTGCAAAGGTTCTCCAGCTCCATTAGATCTCATTCATAATGTGTGTGCATTTATTGTGCATAAACAAGGCTCTCGGCTAAAAAGAAAAGAGAGGAAAATGCAGTCGAATGAGCCTTACTGCTAAACAATGACCTTTAAACAATAAAATTAATTGTTTTTACAGTACTATCGATAATTGATTACTTCGGTAAAAATCTGGCTCGCATTGCCGGCTCTGAATGATTCACTGACCGAGTCTAATTCAAAGGGCTAAATAAGAGCGAGTTCTGTGCAAGTGTTAGGTGCATTCGACTTCATGCAGCACTGCGCAGATTGATGGCAATCTGACTTGAAGCAGTGCATGCCGGTTAGTAATTTTGTCCGATTTGAGACGGCACGTCACTGTCACGTGTGGTAAAATCTCTGTTTTTAGAACAGTAAAAGCTTTTTTACTGTAGTCGCAATGTTACGTTGAGTCACGTTTATCACTGCAAGCGGCTACTCTCGTTGACTGCTGTCTGTAGCCGTGCTTCAAGTCGAACTCACCTATTTGTTCGCGAATCGGATCGCACTGTTCGTTGATGAAAGTGGGGTCACGTGAGCCAGTGTGGGTACATTCAGTAATGCCTGTTAGTTTTCCCCTTGTGTATTTACATTGTCACATATCAAAGCATTATCAATCACACGGTTTAAAAATCCAAAGAACAAAAATACCCCTATAAATCTACCAGCGATTCATGGTAGCCAGTTAACGACTAAACTTCATTGCCATGTCACATAAGGCGGCATTAGTAGCGCTTGCCAGCTGTTTACGCGCCAAGACTAATCACAGAATGATGACAAAATTATGATGAGGCTAGTTTTGAAAGAGGTTTGACACCACAGCAGTCGCCAAATGACTTCAAATAGGTAGACCATAATTTAATTCATAAGCGAGTTTATTTTGAGAATTAGGATCGAACTACCACACTTTCCATTAAAAAATACTGCAATAGGACTCAATGGTTGAAACCACCAGTTCTTTATGTATAATAAATTTTGGCTGTGATGAATCTTAAGCTGTTTCTTAATGGCTACTGTCTAGCTGTACTAATTTGGTTGGAAACTTAAGGGTCATAGAATGCATTTCAAGTTTCCTTTCCTTTGAATGTTACAAGCTGCTGATAGAGAAGAAATCCCCCCCAAGTTGCAAAGACTATAAGGCTCAAACCCAAAGAGATTCTTTAAAAGTTAAAGGGTCCCTATTAGGCTTTTTTTTTCCGTAATGTTCTGTTGGATCATAGAAAAGATCTGCAAGTTACAAACTCAAAGTCCAATTTAATTTATTTAACAGAAATCACTTTTCAAAAACGACAACGAACGACTCGTTTGGACTACACCGCATATTTTCCGGGATTTGTGAAATCACAAATACAGACGAATGGGACGAGACCTTGTTGAGCTGCACTAGAGAAGGCAACAGTGTTATCACTATGTCGGAGACTTGCTAGCTTTCCCAAGGCAGACGAACTTAGTGTGGTTACAATCATCCGGGTTTAAATTGTGTTCAAATTGATTTGATTTTGACGCAATAATTACACTGAAGCTAGCAGGCGGGGGCATGACAGTTCCCGACCAGGCACAGAGTGGTGCCAATCACAACACACACTGGCCAAGCTAACCCATCACAGCACATTTCGTATTTCAGAAACCGGGCCTTCATTTGATACAGGAACTATTCAGCCGTCCATGCAGACGGGAGAGAGGTGTTGTAATAATGTGTACAATTGTGAAAAATACTGTTTTTTTTTCGAACAACCTGTCTATATAGAGCCCTGTTCTGTACACCCCAAACAAATAAGACCTTTGTAAAAGAGAGCAAAAGGCCCCCTTTAGACTCGTCCACGCCCCTCCTAAACACCTAATTTAAAACACGCCCCCACAATGTCGATCACTGTGTGGAAGATTTGCAAACCCCGCCCAAATGTGCACGGCAAAAAGAAGTGTTCTTTGGATTCTCCTCGCTGTTGCTAATCGGCTGCCGCCACCATTCCGGGCGACCTGTGTGTTTCAGTGTGAACGTGCACTAATTTGTTTGGTCTTGCAAAAGAGGACACGACAACAAATCAGTGGTTAAGTTGTATTTACAACACTGTTCCAGAACAGTCAACACAAATATTCAGATGTGTGCAACACATTTATGGAGGATGATGACTGTTTCCTGGGAGAGTAGCCTACACTGCCGGTGTTCTGACAAATAATGCTGACTCACAGACTGTAAGTACGCTTTCATATTTAAAGGATTTTCCACTGATGATTCTAACGTGAGTTTTGAGCAGTGTAGAGTAGCACTTGTTGTTGCTTCTCCGATCAAAAAATGCAGACATGGTTTTATGTTTCTGGAGCTCCGAACGCACTCGAAAAAGACAGTCAAGTCATATAAGCCGTATTAGTCCCCACTGGAGGCCACAAAGCCTCGTTTATAATGGTTTTATTAGTTGGCATCATAGTATGTAGGCGTAACATTCGACACACCTTGAGTATTCGCCAATC
Source organism: Sinocyclocheilus anophthalmus (assembly GCA_018155175.1). NCBI lineage: Eukaryota > Metazoa > Chordata > Actinopteri > Cypriniformes > Cyprinidae > Sinocyclocheilus > Sinocyclocheilus anophthalmus. Next base: position 180,071 of record JADLZN010010979.1, read on the forward strand.
AAGCACACCACGGCACCCGCCCGTTTCAGAACGATGAGCTTTGTAAAAATCGGCACGTTTCAGAAAGGCGGGGCATAGAGGAGAAACAATAATGTACAGTATGTGGAAAATAATGTGTTTTTTGAACCTTAAACTGCATAAACACAGTTCATTACACCAAATACACAAAATAATGTTCATTTTTAGCAACGTCATATGACCCCTTTAACTTACTTTGCAATAGTTATTATGCTCTATATTGGCTAGTATGAATATAGGTAGTATAAATGAAATTTGGACATACTACAGTACATACCTAGTACTACTTCTGCCGCTTCCTCTCCCGTGGCCTCATGGGATAGTAAAGTGTCCATCTAATACACACATCAGAATCTAGCCAGAAGTAGTAGGTTATCCGGATCCTTTTTGCCTACTGTTTTTCCAATACTATATGAAAATCTTTTTTTCGACACAGAGTTATTCTTGATTTTGTGTTGTTGTTGGTGGTGTGGGAGCCAAAATTGATTTTCCATTTATTGTGCATGCTATGATATCAAGTTCTGTGGGGACCAATGAACAAAATAATTTTTTTCTGACTGTCTCCAGTGGCAACCACAGTATGTTTTGTTTGAAAATTAATTATCACTAATTTGTAGTTTTTGTTGTATTTAAAATGTTTGTTTTAGTCCTACGGAGCTTTGGGTTAAATGCAAGTGATCATATCTAAGCCTAAATGAAAGCTGAAAACGGGTTTTGAGAATAGCATACTTGTCAAAGATCTTGATAAGAGTACATCTTTAGAAAGCAAGGCTAGGGTACACTTTCAGAGGATGACGAATGGATAGTTATACAGGAAAGTTTGCGTGAAAAGCCCTTATATGGAGATGTTTTGGGGTGCATTTGCATTATACTATTTACTAACCCATTGAGATCCCATTGAAAACGGGAAATGAATGCACTGCCATGGCCACAAAAAAACAGACACTTTCATTCCAAAGAAAACGATCAAGGAGAAAAAAAGAGACTGTTTTCCAAATGAATGTGTCTTGATTGTTTAAACCCTGTTCTGACCTCTGAGAACAACCCCAGACCTCTCTAATTCTAGCTCTCTATTTGTCATCATTTGGAGGAGCACCTAGCTGCTAACAGCAGTGATGATTATGATAATAGTCCTTGCTATCTAGGAAGAGTGATTGAACAATGTTTACCAAGACAAACCCTCTGCATGTTAAAGGGAACCTGCTGTGACTTTTAAGGAGCTCCTGTTAGGTCAACAGAGTGAGTGTGTATTATCACACTCCCAAGACCTTACAAAAATTTAGGCTAAAACTATAGTTTTAAAAGTTACTGTTACTAAAACTATTATAAATTTATTAAGATAAGCTTTCTAAATATTTCTGTCATTCTATTTATTTACCTAGTACCCTTTTACTAAAAAGTATGTTAAAATGCAATTAATGTGGTAGCTTTTCCCCAAATACTGTAGTTTCTAAAATTATTCTTCCTAACCCACAAGAGAAAAAAACATAAAATTAGGTAAGCTTTCTAAATGTCTGTCATTCTGTTTTTTTTGTTTATGTATTTATTTAACTACTACTGTTTACTGAAAAGGTAAATTCAAAAGCAATTTATTGTGGAAGATGTATAGCTTTTGCCCAGATACTGTACTTTATTAAATTATTGTTATTAAAACCATAATACATTAATAAGGGACAATTCTAAATGTTCCTATGTATTTTTATTTAGTTTCTGTTTATTTATTTGCTACTTTTTACTAGAAAAGTATATTCATAAACAACGGCGTAACATGGTTGCCCAAATATTGTAATTTCCAAAATTATTACTAAAACAACAGCAACAATTATAATAATAATAATAATAATAATGTAATGTAATGTTGCTAAATGTCTATTTATTTAGTTAACTAACTAACTACTACCATTTACAAAAAGGGTACATTCAAAAGCAATTTAGGGTGTAAAACTTACCATGGCTTTATAAAATTGTGACTAAAATCATAATAAATTGATAAGGTATAAAACCTAAATATTTCTATCATTCTAATGCTATTTCTTTCTGCTGTATCCATCATTCTACTATTTGAAGAAAAACAACACCTTTATTTTAGTGGAGAGACTGCTGGATTTGGCCTGTAACAGAATTATGTGAAAAATAGCAATGTTGTTTGTGGTTTGTCTGCTGAGATGTACTCGTGGCTATCCAAACATCTTTCATTGATGTCATAGATCTAGTCTTTGCTTACTTTTTCCAGTGTTGATATCATCATGCCTCACCTGCCATGAATTACAGCCTCCCCTGCAGGGAAACCACAGCGCAGCAACCACTGAAAGCACTAAAACAAAGAGCCGACAAGCAATAATAATATTTATGTTATTTAAGGAAAGCCACAGAGGAAATAATGAGCAATGGACTGGATTTAATATTTGCTTAAAACCAAAAATAGTGTATCTGCACTGAATATCTCACATTTTGTGGTCTCCCACTATCGTTTTGTTTGCTATGAGTGCTTAGTCTATTTACATTACAATTGGATCACTGAAGTGATGTAAAATCAATGCTAAATGTGTTTCTGTGAATCATATCGCCTTTCGCCAAGGTAAACACAATCAATTGTAAAATATTGCTGAGCAAATTCTCTTACTTGGTGAAACGCTGGGATGGAAGATTTGATCAAATATAAGGTCTGTGAGAGATAGGCTAATACTCCAACCCAAGCTCATCTTTGATAAATGTTTTTCGGATAGCATCACTCTCACTGGTGTGAGTAATCATCAGGGCTTGACAGTTAGTATGAATTGTTTGTGGGTGAAATAGCATGTGTGGTCATAGAGCTATACATTTAACACACTGAACAATCCACATACCTGATAGATACATATGGAGACATATATAGCCTAATTCTAGGAGGGAGAATTGTAGTATACACAATAAAACAAAATTTTGAGGTATTTGTTATCTAGTGAATCATTCCTCCCTGTAGAGAGACATTTTTCTGTCATTTCTGCCAGACAATGGCCCTTTTTGTTGGTCTTCCTTCGGTGACAATAATGTTATCAGACTTGTCCTCCTGCGGATGAGCAACGAATCTGATTGTGAATATTCAGAAATTTCTCATAATCTGGCATCGCGGAGCTTTAGTATCACAGTCACGATAACCTTCATTGGGGTGAGGAAGTAAATGAGTGTCAGAGGATTTTTTTTCAATCTCTCAAGGTGACATTTTGGAAGAAAAACAGAGTCAGAAATCATTAGATCATCAGTTTCCTCAGGCTTTTGGTTGTACTTAGAGCATTACGCATGAAAAATCACAAATGAGATCTATTTAATATATCAGCTGTTTCTCCTAGATAACACTGGGATGACATGGAAAGCAAATGTAGATTATTGTTGAAGTTTTAAATGTTCTCCTAAGAAAATAATGTTTCACACCACTTTCTGATTTACCGAGATGTCAAAGACTAATCAAAAATTTAACTCAAGTTTATCCATGACCAAATTCTAGTTTTATAGTCTTATCGCATGTCAACAGATTTGTTTTTGTATGTTTGTCAGATTTATCTGTTTTTATTGGTGTGTTCAAGTCTTCCTCGAAAGTTCATTTTTTTAATATCGTAATTACGACGTCAGGTTTACATAATTTTGATCAGAGCAAAATTACCTTTTCTGCTTAAAACTGAACAAAATGATTAATAAATAATACACGAGGTGTGTTTTTGCAGTTGTGTTATATTTAATTTATGAAGATGCTGTAAATGGAATCATTACATAGCAAATGATACAATCATTGTGTTAGAATATGGATATAATATCTGCGCTTAAAGAAACCCTGCATTTCCTACTCATAATTACAACTTTGTGTTGACATTTATGTGTTCAACTCATAAATACAATCATTCCAATATTACTTGAACATATTTCTCAGATGAAATAGGAATTTTAGAATGATCATCTGAGATGATGTTCAAGGGGCAGTAATGCCTCATTTAAAAGGTTTTGCCCATAAAGGAATGAGTATTAACTTTTAATAATGTGTTAATGATTACACTCCAAAACGAAGTCTCCTAAAATCTGTGGGGGAAAAAAAAAAGAATATATATATACTGTATATATAACAAAATTCTCTGGGTAGCTCTAAGTGCAAAATCAAGAGTCAAAGATGACTTGCGAGTGAAGGTTTTGCTTTTTGCAGGGCGTCTGATTTGTGCTTTGCTCTACAGCCTGTATTTTTTGCTTGCTAGCGGCTGTACACGTGCAATTCAAAACTGCTCCGTCCCTTAAAACATGAAATGAAGCTATCACTCTGCTAGTGCTAGCTGACAGGATGTGCTAAATGATAGAGGCTGCTAACCCCTGATCTACCATAAAAGCGCTTCCTCTCAGGAGTATCTGATTCTGTTCACTGATGCCTGTGCTGGGCCAGTAGCTGTCAATCCACAAGACTTACCCACAATACAGGGTTCATCCACTCTGAGAATATTTCTAATGGAAGAAATGAAATTCAGCAAAAGATTCAAGCAGAGCCATGCAAACTCTGCAATTATGATTCCTGTAGCAGACCAATTTAAGATAATTTGTCAAGATGGACGAACGGGGCACTGCCTCTAAGTCTCTCTAGATGTTGTGCACATACACACAAGCGCATAATTTGCTATTCCAGTCTATTATTTCCAAGAGACGGCACAGTATAATGTATGATCTAGAGACAGAGAAGAGGAGCTTACATACCCCACTGACTACGGTTTTGGTGTTTTAGGGCAGCATCTTCAAATGTTTTCATGAGTCATATAGAGCTCAAGGTTACAGTCTAATAAATACCTGTTACAAGAACATAAACAACTCTCATTCTCAGAAATACCAGTATCGTCTTAGTCCACCGTTCCTTTGAAATTGCTTTTCCTCCTCCTTTTTTCTTTTCCGGCAAAGGTAACATGAAAAGTTGAATTTCTTCGCAGAACATGTTTTGCATTTTAGCTCCAGTTCGTAAGTAAAGTGCCTGGCTGAATTATAACTGAGCTGGTGTCTTGTGCCCAGGCTCTTGATGTGTCATCCATTGGGAATGCCATTATAGAGGTACATCATTTTATGCTGGAAAACACTGAAGCACTTTTAGATGTTCTGTCTTCTTTATAATTTATGGACTGTTTAGGCTGGTGTTCAGTGGGTTGCGGTACCTGTCTCACAAGAACAAAACACTTAAAGAGCACACAAGGAAGGCTGTACCTGTGCTTGTGGCCTCCACAGTCGTTTTCTACTCTAAAGCTTAATCGCACCACTTTATTGATTTACAAGGAAAAACCGGCCAAGGTTTCGAAGGTATAGTCCAAAGGAGTGGAGCCACAGCATCGCATGTGGCAGCTTACGAGTATAAAATGCACTTGTCCGAACGGTCTATTTGTCATCCATTCCATGAACAAATGTCTGAATAACAAGGTGGCAACATTCCAGCTATTCTAATGATACTATTAGCACAGAGATAATGTATTCAAAGCCATAAAGAATTCATCTATATAATGTGTATTCGGTGTTTACCATGCTTCACACGTTGCAGAGTGCCTGAGTAGATTGTTTGGGTTACGATCATCAATAAAAAGGTTTAGCCTCAGGTCCTGTACCTGCTTTCCTCTGTATTGTAAAAAATGATAGTAATTTTAACCAAAAAAAAAAGGGTTAGAAAAACATACAGTGAAAATGTGTTTATTGGTAAGTTACCTTACCACATACATTTTATAGACAAAAGTTTGGGGTCAGTAAGATATTTTGTATACTTTTATTTAGCAAGGATGCATTAAATTAATTTAAAGTGACAGACATTTAGTTTTATAAAATATTTGTATTTCTATTTGTATTGCTAACTTACTATTCATCAAAAATAATAATGAATAAAATGTTTATTAAGCAGGTGTTTTCAACATTGATAATAAATGTTTCTTATGCACCAAATCAATAATTTCTGAAGGATCATGTGACACTGAAGACTGGAGTAATGACAGTGTCATCACAGGAATAAATTACATTTTAAAATATATTAAAATGTAAAGCAGTGTTTTAAATTGAAATAATATTTCACTATAGTACGGTATTTTGGATTAATTAAATGCAGCCTCCCTCGGTGAGCATAAAATACTTCTTTCTAAAACATTTAAAAATCTTACTGACCCCAAACTTTTGAAGTGTAGTGAAAATATTGTTAAAATGATGTTTTGTACTAACAAGTATGAATTGTGTATAATTTATGGTGAAAAACAGTAAAAGCTTGTTCCCAGAGGTCCCTGTGTAACTTATTGTACTGTTATATTTTATGTAAAATTAATTAAATTTGTAGTTAATAATAACAATAATATTATATGGTCACAGAAAAGATGGAAACATAATAGCCATGCATATTTAGGAAATCAGATCTTAAGCAAATTTATAGGTTGCTATTATATCAGTTACTGAAATTCAAGTACCAACATGCCATTCTATATTGCCTGAAACATTGTCACCATATTTTTACAGTGGATTTCTGGCAGCCACCGCTGCCAGTTTGTGCTGTAAATTTAACAGGGCTAAAAAGTTGTTGAGAGATATAAGCTTTAGGGAATATGGAAAGGGTTCAAATCAGCCATGGCTGAAAAAGTTTGATCAGAGCCATTTCTTTCAGCAAAACTTTAAATACTTCAGATTCCTCAAAGGGTGTCTATATCTTTCTTTCTTTTCTTTCTTTAATCAAGGCTGTATATCTAGCCACCAGAAATGGTCATGATGCCCTTTCGAATTCCATAGTTCGAGCTGTGGTGCTGAAACGAGGAAATAAAAACTAAAATGGATGAGCCGTCGTGCACTCATGGAGACAAATGGCTCAGTAGCCGGAACCATTTGAAAGATGTATAATGACAGGAGCTTGTCCGTTACGAGGCTGGCTCTCATATTTCAAACATGCATTAAAGAAATTCAGACACAAATGTGCTTTTATCTCAGCTGTGACATTTGTGAAATAGGGAGTGCTCTGACTTGCCAGTTGCCACAGTGTCGGAAGGAGAATAGCCCATTTCTGGGCTACTCAGTCTGGATTGCAAGACTAAATGACCAGGTTAGCATTCAGATACGAGACTCTCTGCTTGTCATTAGAGTGCTTTGGGTCCACTTCTGAACTCCTTGTCATTGCCTATGAGAGATAACTGCACTACTCAGTATTATGCTCATTCTTTGATGACTTCATGTTTTAAATGATTATGATTGCAATAACTGTACAGGAAATTTGTTATGTGTAGGTCAATTTTAAAAACGAATATTACCACTACATGTTATGAAATAGCCATCAAATATTTCCAGTAGACCTGTGTCAGGATAGGACGCCATATTACATTTTACACAGATGGTGGCTCGTGGGTTTTAAAATAGAGGAGGCACACTAATTGTATTGGTCTGGGATCCCTGCTGATTATTATTATTATTATAATAATTTGCTTAACCACTTTAAAATGGCTTTTTATGGTTGCTTTTAGTCAGAAAACGTAAAGAAAACTACATACATACAGCAAGATAATATAATTTCATTTACCTGGCCTATCACTTGAAGAAAACATCCATCCCTTCTTAAAATTCTGTGTTAAAAGAGAGCTGCCTGTTGCGCCATTTAAGTAAGCCGACTGCTGTAGCCTATATCCAGCTGTTTTCCCTAATTTGTATATATCTGTGAAGACGCTTGGTAAGAGCTGTGGCGATCAATATTCTACTCTACGCTACTCATCATAAGTACTTGGTACATTATCAGCGCAGCGGGAGGCGTTCAAACTAATATCACGTAATTTACGTCTTTATGATGATTGGTTGATATCAGAAAGGAGGCTAGCCTCCCTTACAAGGTTTCTTTTCTCAACACTCCTCAGCGCTGAAAGTGAACACTCGATGGTGATTGGCTAATTTTTTTTTACCAAAGGAGGCACGAGAGCTCAGCTCTCCCCCGGCCTCCCCTTACCCTTCTCTATCATTAGCGGTTGCAATTACATCAGCAGATTCGGCTAGATTCCGCATCAAAGCTGGCGCGTTCACGTATGTTATTACAACGTCAATTACAAACAAAAAAGACACATTCCTGATACATGAACTAAATAATTGTGAATTTTCTTAACATTAATCGTCCTCCTCCCATGTTAAAAAAACTCAAAATTGGGGGAACTCTGCCTCCCCCGACGAGCCGCCACTGCACAGATGGACTTGCAGTCTTTAAAATGGCATGCAATGTAAAAGGTCCTAGATCACATGTAATTTTCAAAACTTGAATACTTCAAAAACTTGGGTTTTTGACTAATGAAGTAAAATAGCAATACGCATGACTAAGTTCTATGACACTGAGAAAATAATTACTTTCTGGTAACATGCACCTATAAAAAAATTAAACACTAACAAGTCAAATCTCATACACACCTTACAGTCTTTATCCTATTCTTATATTTTCCCCATGGTTAGAAAATATTAATCAGTAAACAATAAAATTAGACAAACAGATACATGAGTTATTGACCAAAAAAAGAAGAAAAAAACAAATAATAATATGTATATAATTTGTTGTATAGGATAAGCTGCATTCATCAAAAATAAAATCAGTAATATTACAATTTAACCATATTTTCTGTAGTTTAAAATGTAATTTAATCCTAATCTGTTTAATAAAACAGAAATATTGTCAAATATTATTACAATTTAAAAACACTATGTAAATATATATTTAAAATGTAATTTATTTCTTTGACGATGAAGCTGAATTTTCAGCAGTCATTACTCCAGGCTGCATGGCCAGTTTCCGTCATTATTGCATTCAGATCATACTCCCGAATGGTCATGAATTCAAATATATGCTGATTTGGCACTCAAGAAACTTTCTTATTATTATTATCAATGTTGGGATCAGCTACTTAATATTTTTTGGAAACTACTTTTTTTATTCTTTGATGAAAAGAAAGTTCAAAGGAACATTTTTCTGAAATAGACATCTATTTTACTTTCGATCTATATATGCATGGCTGACTAAAAGTAATAATTTCTTTAAAATAAAAATATAAATAAAAATCTTACTGACTCCCAAATTTTGAACAGTAGTGGTAAAGCTATATAAATAAATTCAATGCCAAGCAGAACATACACTTTTAGAAGCTAAGAAACAAATTCAGTCAAGTGTGTCCAAACTGGTTATACATGAAAAAATTTATTCTTTTAATTTGTTTGTACAGTATAGTGCTTTTCACAGTACACTTTGTTCTAAAGCAGCTTTGCAAACAAGAGTGCCCTACAAACTTCCTAGCAAGCAAGGCAAAGGCAACAATGGCAAGGAAAACATGAGTTTTTGGAGGTCGCACATGTAGAAATGGTAGGCTACCCTAAAACCATTATTGAAATAAAGCCGTTTTCTATAAACCAAAGAATACATTCATGCTGACCGACCAGGGGAGAGCAGAGGGAAAGTCATGGACTCCCACCAGGGATGAGTTTGTCAGGCACTTCAGGATGTTGCCAGGGTAAGAGCTCCCATCACACAGGGGGATTACACTCGGCTAATGCTCTCGCAGTTGCTGCCATGATCCTCTTTCCTCATGTGGGCTGTTCTGATAACCCCGGTCCGCAGGAGGTCTCCGTCATCTGTCATGCTGTATAAACACGCTGGTTCCTTTTCAGTCAGAACACACACTCAGGACGACCAAACAATCAGAGTCAAATGAAGAGAAAATTTGTATGCAAATGATCATGATTCACGTGGTCAACCACTGTGGGACTATTTGTCATCGCTTCACAATTTAATTAGTTATCATTGAGTTTTCTTTACCTGAAAGAAAGAAAATATATTTATTTTTTAGACTGTAATCTATATATTTATGTAATCTGTGCTAGCATGTGGTTGATTATGGACGTGCGTTTTGTGCCTGAAGTGTTATGAGGGATATTTGATTGGCTTCAGAGGGGTTGCTGTTCCAAGTGCCCTCTGATTAAAAATGCGCCTGATTGCTAATTCTTTGGACTAAGGGTAAGAGCTCTCATGACACACATTATGAATGAACATAATTACTAGTGATAACAAGAAAATAATTTGTGCTTTAAATCCTTACAGGGAGGAACTGTACTCAAATATTTCAACGATGTCAGTTCCTGTGCAAGGTTCAGTATATAAGGAAACTAATTTACAAAGCAACATAATAAATGAATATAAGTGTGACAAAACAGTCTTAATTATTATGTATTTATTTATTTTATATTTTTTCAAATAACACTCCACCTTTAATAATAGTTATATTATTGTTATTTAAATTTTTTATAAATGTTTCATATGACACCATGGAAAATTAATTGGATAAACTGCAGTGTTTGTAAGAAAAACAGGATTTAATACAGATAACTGATTACATTAAGATGTGATAAAAAATATTACAAAATTAAAAAAAAGAATTGTAATTTAATTTAGCTAATAGCTTAGTTTAAGCAAAAATTTATTTTATTTAAACATGAAGACTTTGATAAGCAGAAATATATTATAAGCAAGGGTAAACCTCAGCAAACACAACACAAAGTGTAATGGAGAAATCAAAATAGGCAGGTAAACGAATAACTGATATCCAGCTAACAAACAGTAATTATATTTCTCAGACAGCAAGAGACTTTACAGTGTATCCAAAACAAATGATCACAAATGTGCAGAACTGTTAGACGCCACTTCATTTGAACTTTAAAAAAAAAAAACATTGAGAAAAGCTACAAATTCTAGGCAACATTATGCATTCAGATTTTTAAGTTCTTTCAGCTGTTGTCTTAATCTTTCCTTAGAAACACAACTTTTTGTCATTTCGAATTTGTTCAGTAACTAAGTGCAAAAAATCCCCAATTATTTGTGCTTTCCACATGTACTGTTTTAAATGAGCTTGACTTTCTCACCAAATATTGTTATATGTAATTTTATTGTGATTCATTTAACATATTAATTATTATATCATGCAATTAATATGATAAAACATAACCAATTGACAGCCATTTAACTAGGGCTGTAGCTATCGATTATTTTAGTAATCGAGTATTCTACAGATTATTCCATCGATTAATCGATTAATCGAGTAATCGGATAAGAAGTCATTTTTCTTTATTAAAGAGCAATACTAAATATACAAGAGATAATAAAATAGATCTCTTAAAATAAGCAACTAATTTGTTTTCTTTTTAGAAAAATTAACATTTTTATTGCTGAAATTGCATACATTAATAACTGAATGCAAAACCCATTTAATGCATTTAATTGCAAAATTGCATTTAAAATGAAAATACAAATATATCAATAAAAAAAAAAAATACAAAAATCTATTTCACATTACTTTAAAAAAGGTAAACAGTACAAACTAAAACTATGGCATAAATCAAAATAATAGTAATAAAAATAATAATAATACCTAAACATTGCATTTTTGTTGTGCAACTTAACTTTCAAGTTTCAGCCTGACTAAAGCTCAAGCATGACATAAGCCTTTACGGTCTTCTTGGAAGGCTTTGTGGCTTTTGTGAGAGGCAAAAATCAGTGGACAGGAAGGTAACTTGGAACAAGAACAAGACACCATACACAATTTTTAAACACATTTTTCTGCAACATGAAATTAGTTATTTGGAGAATAAACCCTCTTAAATGTCCCTATACGTACTGGTGTGTTTGTGTGTGTGAAACTTTTTTTTGATATTCTTCATATTCTGTGTGTTGGTCAGTTCACAGCAGTGATAGAAATTAATCTGTTCCAATAAGTTTAAACTGATTTTTAAATTTTATGGGCATTTTTACCTTTATAAAGCCTTTTTGTTCTCTAAAAGTGTGCATCATCTTTTGAGTCAAATTATTAAATTTAATCAGTCAATTAGAATAAAAGACATTTAGGCTGTTATCAAACAAATTCATCTTTGCAATGCAGAGGAAACAGAAGCTGCATCTGAAATGGCATTTCCCAACAGATGGGACATGAAGGCATTTAAAAAAAAAAACCTGCAGTTACAAGTGCATAAATAATGTTTTGATATATTAAACATAAAACATTGAATACTGATATTAAAAAATACATATATAAAAATATACTTCAAAATGTGAAATTAAAACCGGCAGTAGGTATCAGCAAGTCACTGTTAAGAAGTGATTCATTGCGATTGAACGGTTGATTCATTCAGGCATGAATCGCCATCTGTTGTCTTCTTGTTTATTGAACTGTTGAATAAAATCACATTTGTAATCATGCTGATTTTAGAGGTAAAAACTGGCACTCTTCGTGTTATATTGACTAACTTTCTTTCTTTCTGTGGTATTTTTATGGACAATAGCGTTTAGTCTTTCACAAAACATAGCTAACGTAGTGACATTATATATGTTTTAAATATGTCCAGCGCTTTTTTTTAAAGTCTGGTCCCTGTTTTTATACAGTCTATGGTCTGGTCCAGCGTTTATCGGGTTGTACGTCAGTAATAACGGTCCGTTGAGAAACACTGTGTTCCGTGTGTAGTTACAGTAAATGGACTAAACGAAGCCTATAGGGTATATGTCGAACATCACCTGACCAAACCCGGAAAACAGGTCTCATTGCTTCCGCTTGTCGGAGAACGTGTTAACAGCCGTATTAAATAATAGCGATATCTATGGACTTTTAAGATAATCAGTTAAACTAGCTAGCTGTTTTTATTGTTGACGTTTTATTAAATTTTTATGTCTAAATTTGAAAAGAATAAAAATAAAAAAAACTTTTAGATATCAGTCCGCATATGTGATGGACATTGGTTATGATCATCATTGGTATCTATTTTGAAGGCATCTTGAGTAAAACTGCTTTATATTTAACTAAGCATATGCAAAACGCTTGAACCGGAAGACCCGGTTAACAGAATACGGAAGTCTGTTGCGCATAACCCCTATTTGCCTCTGATTTTTTGTATTCGAGTTACTCGAGGTATTCGAGGAATCGTTTCAGCCCTTCATTTAACATTAACAAAAATACACACATCATCTATAACTAGAGTGCTGTGAAGTACATGAAAACCAGATATTATTTAAAAATAAATTTGGGACTGATTAAAACATTTTTCAATAATATAGTCTTAAAAGGACAATTTTAGAATTGCTTGTAATTACCGAGTGTCACAGGACCTGAATTACTTTTCCTAATGAGAGGCACTGCTGTAGTTGTTTAAAGTGCAGGGAGACATTACTAGAGCAGGAAGAAATCTGCAATAGATTTAATCTTCTATACAATTAAAATGAGATTTTTTTTTTTTTTTTTTTTTTTTTTTTTTTTTTTTTTTTTTTTTTTTTTTTTTTTATTTTTTTTTTTTTTTTTTTTTTTTTTGTTTTTTTTTTTTTAACTTTTATTTCCAGAATTTTTTTTTTTTTAAGTTTTACAAAGAAATCGCTGCATCCTCAGCATCTCTGCATCAACCCGACGAAAACTTTTGGCTTCTTGCAATGGGAGATGAGAAAATGGCACTATATTCTACTATATTAGAGATGCATTATTCATATTAGAATCTTAAATCTAGGCACAGACATATTGATTCTCATTTTCCTGAGTAGAAAAATGAAGATCAATGAGGATGTGATCCCTCATTTCCTACATATAAATATTTTGTGATTTTTATTTATCTGGTGCTGGCATGGGTAGCAGCTTGGGCAGGAAGAAAAGGTGAAAGGGACATCTATGATCCATCTGTCAGTGATTGGCAATGTGCAGTGGGATAATAGGCAGTTTTCACAAGTTTAAATGAGCTGTTTTAAATTCTAAATATTTTAGCTTAAAATAACAAATTGCTTCCCCAGACATTAAATGGATAGTTCACACAAAAATGAAAATTCTGTCATCATTCACTCACCCTCAAGTTGTGCCTCGTCCTTGTCTTGAGAACGCTACAATATATTCTTTTGTGTTCAGAGGAAGAAAGAAATTCATACAGGTTTGGAACAACTTGAGGGAGAATAAATGATGATAGAATTTTCATCTTGGTTGAACTATCTCTTTAGCTGTAGGATTTTTGAAAGGGGCACTTTAACCAAAAATAAAAATTGATCATTTACTCATCCTCATGTTGTTCCAAACCTTCTTCCGTGGAACACAAAAGATATTATTGTTTTTATTATGAATATCTTAAAGGTTATATATTATTAAATGGATCATAATGAAATTGTTTTGTTTTGATATTAGATGTGGACCAAATTTTGAGTGATTTGCCAAAGATAACAGATGTTTCTGTGGACGATTCTCTCTGGATACAATGGTAATTAAATGTCAACTTTGACATTTCCTGTCTGAGGAACAGATTCATGCTTGTATTCATAATTTTCCTTGGACATCTATCCATAATAATTGCATTCCTCAAAGTTAAGCCAATGCACATTACCTTGTTTTCTCTTTCTTATAAACTACTTGAAATCTTGAGCCTTTATATGAGCCTGTGGTGGGGTGAACAAGGACCGACACAGTGGTTGTATCAAACGTCTTTTTCCTAAAATGATCATGATAATTATAAAAGGGGAAAGAATGTCCATGGAAAATGGTCTGATCTGAAAGGGGCCGAGGCCTCGCTATAAAGTGGTCTTCAAAGGGATGGGGCAGCACTGAAATAAAGCAGTCGTTTTGTCTTAGAGCCAAAGTCATTTTAAGAAATGGGCAATGCATTCAATACGATGGTGCTTTCAGATTGACATTTAATCAAATAATGGACAATCACTTAAAATTACTGAAAATTCCTAGATATCCACATAAAATCCATTTTACACACTGAATCAAAAGTGAACTATAGCATTTTTTCCCAATCCTAAATCCGAGGACTTATTTGAAGTCACTGGCCTGGCAGTGGTTGTAAGCTGCTTTGTACAGTTTCTGATAATATAGCACTTTCACAATGTACTCTCGTACTCGTCGTTTTAATCACACTTTCAGAATCTATTCCCATTCTTATCATTAGCCCTTCTTACCCTAAGGACCAACTGTAGTTCAGCTGCAACTGTCAGAGTGCTCTGCCCTGGTTTAACATACAAATCTCATGACATGGATTTTGGGATATGCGCCAAATCAAACAATACTGACAAGTGGTGATTACTAAAGGAGGATAACTGAACAATGCTATAATGCCACTAATTTATATGGAATGAGACTGGTGGGATGAAACCGACAGTTATGTCAAAACTCAAAGATGACATCAATGTCACATCTTAGTGTTTTCCACTGTGGGTTTAGCAGGTATAGATCAGGGCCGGGATGCCTTTGTAAGGCACTTTCCCCCAAGTTGCTTCAGGAATCTTACCTTGCAGTTAGAGTACTGTAAAAGAGCGTTCACAATGAGAGTGATTTGCAGTGACAAAGCAACTGGAAGCCATTTATTTTCAATTAGAGATGGCTGAAGCGACAATGTTGAGCAGCGTTCAATTTAATTCACCCAAAAATTCTGTCATAATTTATTCACCCTAATGTCATTCCAAACCTGCATGACTTTCTATCTTTTTTGGAAATCACACACATAAAGACTCGCACGCATAATTTGAAAATTGTTTTGTAAAAATATATTTTTTTATCAAAGGTGTAAATAAAACAAATAGCTTATTTATAATTATTTTTGAAATTTACAAGCGTTTTTCTTAGAGATTCCCCCCCCCCCCCCCCATATAGTCAGTGGGTCTTATTGGTTTAGACCCCAATCTTCAAAATAATCTTCTATCTTCAGAAGAATGAATGCATACCGGTTTTGAAAACACAACGTTAGTGTTTCTTCATGTTTACCTCCAAGATTTTAAAAGATTAAAAAATTGACATCCCGTGGTAACTAGGATTTTACACAAGCTTCAGTCTGGATCCAGTACACCTGAGAAGAGATGATGCCAACCACTCGGAGGACCTCAGATGATGCCAACTCTGAAACAACTTACAGAACTACCACAGTTTGCTATAAGTTTGATTGCATCATATAATAGTTGCTGTTAATATTGTTCATCGTTTGTTTTATTACGTCTTAAATGGATTTTTCCAAACATTTCTGCCATATGTACATTAACTAACAGTCACCACTTATAAGCTACCACTAAATATTGCAGAAAATTAATTTGCTGTAAAGTTGCTTTGCAATGAGTTGTATGGTGAAAAGCGCTGTACAAATAAACTTGACTTAACCATTTAGCGCCCAAACTCTGGAGTAACCTACCTAACATTTTTTGGGAGGCAGAAACACTCTTGCAGTTTAAAATCTAGATTAAAGACCCATCGCTTTAACCTGGCTTACACATAACACAAACACATTTCTAATATTCAAATCCATTAAAAGATTTTTAGGCTGCATTAAATAGGTCAACCAGAACCGGGAACACTTCTCATACCCCCCAATGTACTTGCTACATTGTTTAGAAAGAATGCATCTACGCTAATATTTCTGTTTTCTCGTCTCTATCGAGGTCACCGGGGGGGAGGGGGTGGGGGGGGTAGCACCAGATCCATCTGTTATCCAATCAAATGGTCACTGCAGTCACCTGTATCCCATTACGTAGTACCAACCATATGGTTGATCAGCACCTAGAAGGACCTCCACACCCCTTAAGACAGCGTATACCATGACACTAGATGAACCCAAGATACAGATCCCTGTAAGACACTTGTCTCAACTACCAATGGGACAAGATCACAGGAAGCAGTTGAGTCCTTTGCTCAATGTGACTTTGCTGCAGCCTTGAATTTAACTGCTGGTTTCGTCTGGTAAGAGGAGAACTGGCACCCCGGACTGAGCCTGGTTTCTCCCAAGGTTTTTTCTCCATTCTGTCACTGATGGAGTTTTGGTTCCTTGCCGCTGTCGCCTCTGGCTTGCTTAGTTGGGGACACTTCATTTCCAGCGATATCGATTGCAAATGATTGCAAAGATACTATTTAAACTGAACTGAGCTGGATGATGACATCACTGAATTGAATGATGAACTGTCTTTAACTGAAAAATGAGTGTTTACTATTGTCATTTTGCATTATTGACACACTGTTTTCCTAATTAAGGCTGTTCAGTTGCTTTGACACAATCTGTATTGTTTAAAACGCTATATAAATAAAGGTGACTTGACTTGAACTTAAAAAGATGGGTCCAACAATCTGCATTATTAAAGGGAATGTTGCACCAAAAAAAATTCTGTAATTTACTCACTCTCATGGCATTCAAAACCTGTAAGACTTTCTGTGTCCTATGAAACAGAAGATAATTTGAATCCCCCCCACCCCACACACACAATGGAAGTCAATCGTCATCAACTTTTATTTACCAACATCCTTCTTTGATGTTCTGCAGGGTGAGTTTAAGCCAAAAGCACAATGAAAATATCTTAAAACATTTTAGTCCATGTATATGCATTTGGCAGATGTTTTTATCCAAGTAACGGGAGTACAATGCATTCAAACAGATATTGTATCAATTGTTTGTTCTCTGGGAATCAAACCTGTGACCTTGATGTTGCTAATGACATGTTCCAAGTAAAAGAACAATAATGAGACAGTGATTTTTTAAAAGGGTCTTCACTAGATAAAACTCAAACAGCCACAATTCTGCCCAAGCAATGCTGAAGCACTTTTGCTTGACAGACAACATAAGCCCATGCTAAATCCCATTTAGATTCATATAAGGTTTAAAATCAAAGACATAAGGCGTAAAGAATTCATCTTTCTTGTATTCCGCAGGCATATAATTTCCCCACATATCATATGAGGCATCACATCAAGGTTTGGCATACTGTCAGAGGAGTCTTTTTAATGGCAAAACAATAACATTTCAGTGACATTTAGTTCACACAGTTGAGATAACAAAGTGGTTATTTGCATACTGGTGAAATGTTAAAGTGCTGTGGAAAGAATGTCACACCATTTGTTGAGGTCCAGTTTTTTTCCTCTCTTGTCATTTGTAATTTCCTTCACATATTTGTTGAACACTTTCACGAGCTGATTTGCTCTCTTTCACAGTACTCCATTATGTGCAAATGCGTGGCATCAAACAGGGCTGTGTGACAGCACTGAAAAGTGTGCTGTAATTGGTGTGTGAAAGAACCACATAATTATTATGCCTTCCATAATAACATACTATAGCATGAATTTGATTAAAGCAATATGTTGCTCATTTGAACCACATTCCTGTAGTAAATAAATTCCTGGAATAAATCTCGTATTATATCAAAACATACTTCAGCACATGTAATATTTCTTCAGCTTGAGGACTTGTTTTTGTTTTGGAGCCAGCACTTCATTGCTATTGGAAATTTAGATCCATACATAACTTAATAGTAACTGTAGCAAGTTGACAGTGATTAATGCATTTTAATATGGTCACGGCTCCATTTGTGCCATTTAAAATCAACCCATTAAAGCTAAGGTTGTTGCTTGGTAATCATGTTGGCCAGTTAACATACAGTTGTGCAAAACTTGGGTTAGGTTTTTATACCTTAACTCCTTCTTGACTCTACTTCTTTTACAGCTTTCAAGCTACATCTAGTTTTCAAGCTACGGAATGAGCAGAATCTGGTTGGCAATGTATGTGAATTCAACTGCAAATGTCAAACTGCCTAGTAACTATTCAGAACACCTTAGCAACATTCTAGCACAAATCTCTCCTTAAACTCAAACTGTTTTAAACAGTAATCTTATTTTTTACATATACTAATGCAAAAAAAATCTCCAAAATTTCATCAAATATCAAAATCTCATACCAAAAGTACTGCTAATTGAAGAATTGCCTATTTGAAACCATTACAATGCTATAAAGAAGTACTGACCATAATTTATCTTTTAAGAGATGCATAAAAGTACCATTAGCTTTTGATCCATTTAAGTTGTTAACCTTCTAAGGTTTGCGATCGTTTAGCCACAGATAGCATTTTTACAGCCTCTTTGTGACATGTTGGACGGTCACATTTAGTCACCTCTCTCTTCCAGGTGTTGTTTGTTGCGATATTTCTCACTCTTGCTGCAGCCTCCGCCAATCAGCAGTGCTGTCACACAGGATTACATCTGACCCCTCTATTCATTGAGGTTACACTTGCCTGGGTGTTTAAATCAATTTTCCAGCCCCTATCCATATTACCTTGTTTGCTGTGCTCTGTCTTGGCCTTACTCACTCAGACTTTCACTTTTTTAGTTTTTAGAATGACTGCTTCCCAGGTCAATCTATTCTGTGACAGGCCAGATTGGAAGACTGACAGATTTACACCTCTCTTATCACACATACAAAATAGCTACAATACAGAGACAGAGTGTTTATACAGATCTCTTCTTCTATGTCTGTGTATCTTTTTGTGATTACATTAGCAAGTTTGTCAAGTCAGATCAAATGTTCATGTTAAACACTTTTATTTCAAATATTTTTTCAGTAGCCTAATGCTGAGAATAAAGATTCTCGTAAATATTGATCATGAATACCTTTTCTAATACCAGGGTCTTGTCACCTAATAGAAGCATAAAATAGATCTATACTATAAATATTATATACACTAACATTCAAAAGTTTAAGACCAGTAAGATTTATTTCTTGAAAGTAAAACTTTTAATAAAAGAAGAAAAAATATATTTCAAATACAGTAGTTAAAAAACACTTTCCACAAAAATATTAAGTAGCCTGGCTGTTTTCAACATTGATATTAATCACCAAAACAAGGATATTAGAATGATTTATGAAGGAATTGTGTGACTGCAAGACTGATTAATGATTCTTTTTTTATCATTTCACACTATCATGTTTTTACTGTATTTTTTTTATTAAATAAATGCAGCCTTGCTGTATGTGACTTATTACAAGATCATTAAAAAACTTTTGGGTTTTCGCATGGTGTACAATGCATTTCTCTGGGAAACAGCAGTCAACCTGAATGAACAATACGCATATAAACCAAAGTAGGTTGCAAAAACAATTCAATCCAATTAAAAGCAATGATCAGTGTTAAGATGATTTGCAGGGGAAATATGAATTCTGTAATCATTTCCTGAACTGTATATTTACAAGCCGAGGGTTAATTATCCAAGTCAATGATTGAAATGGCACTTTGCAGTAATTTTCTTTTGTAACATTAAGGATTTCTTTCAGCCATGAAGTGGCTCAGAGCGAAGCTGATGTTCTCTGTAAAGAGTGATAAGTCTGTCACAGATACAGAGCTGTGCCATAAGGAAAGTGACCTTTTAGTATAATGGAGGTCATAAAAAGTACTTTTGTGATGCTTTTACTGCAGTCCATAAAATAACACTTCATGGCGAGGTTGCTACAGTGATGTAGAGCCGGTGTGCTACCGAAAAGTTAAATCATGAGAGATGAATATGACTCATGATGGAACAATCTGGGACCAATGTGTACTCATATTTCAGCTGAACTCCCTGTTAGTCAACCAGCCAAATGATTTGTATTTGATTTTAAAGGGAACAACCTTGAGCTAGCCAATTACAGCAGCATGGTAGTTTTGTCTCAGCAAATGATTAAATGTTTGTTTAATTTAATTTCCTCTTCAAAGATGATACAATAAAATAATAATTTTAAAGGGCTCAGCCTCTTATTGTTTAATTCATCATGATTTATGGAGTGAGAAAAGTAGATGTCACCTTAATGAAAAAGAATGGGTGTTTAATGGCATTAGAAAGTGGTCAGCAAATGAACACCCTGCTTTTTACAATATACTGTAGCTTCCAAAAAAACTACATGTGTTGCTGAAAGCCACATCTTTATGGTGGAGAGGGTACCTCAGTGATGCAGATGTGCACAGCAGTGTTAAATGAACTTTAAAGTTCATTTCAATTTATTTGTGTTGCGCTTTTCAGAATACAAATGGTTCCAAAGCAGCAAAGTTGATTTACACTAAATGAGTCTCATGGGAGATTCATTGGTATTTGAATATTATTTGCAACTAGATCTATTTGGTATAGTAACACAAAAACAGAGAAATAAAGAAAAATTCTAAGTGGAACTAAAATTTGACTTTTACATATTAAGATGCCATTATTATGGTAAAGTTATTTTAATTTAAATATCATTATCATTCTGTCAAATTTTGAGAAACTAAATATGTATGGATGCACAATAAAACCTACACCTGAAAAATTGTATACTTATACAGAACTTGTTTGACATACATAACACAAATATTCTATATCTGCAAAACTCAATTTAATTCACATTTCACTAGGGAAATATCTGTGCTTGCAATACATCAACAGAATAGTCTTAAATTAAAATGATTTGTTGTAAAAGTAATAAACTCCAATACAGATAAATGGTAAATAAATAGATTTCTAATTAATATTTCATATTATATTTATTTAATAAATGTTTCTGTTTGGTTGAATTTATTTCAGTACTTTCTAGTAATTACTTCAGTTCAAATTATTTAATTTCAGTTGCCAAGGCAGCATTTTCCAACTTTTCATCTATTAGATTTTATTTTTTTTTTCAGCTTTAGAGATGCACTGATTGCAATTTTCCAATTTCCGATTCTTTTTTGTAAGTGTGACCTGCCATTACCGATTTTTGCCGATTCCGATTTTCATTCTAAGAACTATAATTGACAGCATACACAAAAATCTACTTTTCTTCAATGCAAAATTTTATTTTCATAAAAAAAACACAAGCAAAAAGTCAGTAATAAAATAAGAACAAATAAAAAAAAATTGCTAACAACAGCACAAATAAATGCAATAGAATAAAGAGAGCTATGAAACTTTCAGTTTCAGTTTTTCAGGTTAAGTAAGTTTTTATTCAGTTAAGAAATACTACAGAAAAGAAAGTAATCAAATGTAAAATAACACACAGTGTTATTTTACATTTGATTACTTTCATTTCTGTAGTCCTCATTGTAAAAATTAAATACAGATTCATTGCTAACCATTAAAGCTATAAAACGTATTCAGTCAAGAGCAGAAAACAATTTTCTTTGTCTTTTGTTCTTTGATTAAAATGACAGACAGCAGCAGGAATATTGGACAGCGGTCCCTTTAAAAGTTTATCCACGGACCCAATATACTGTAACACAACATGCTTTCTCTTTCTCAATAGTTAACATTCCAAAAAACTGACTGGTTTAACTGGAATACTCGCAAAAACGCCGGCCTTTTCACATACTTTTTTTTTTTTAAAGTATTTGACGTTTGAGTGCAGTTAGTCAATCATGTGGTATTTGTGGATCACAGCTGTTGACTGACTGGGCCGTGTCGATCCGGACGTCATGAGGAAAATCGGCGAGGTTCCGATACCTGGGAGATCGATCGGTGCATATAGATAATTAATAGTTCCATATTAATACATTGAGAGAGAGTGTGGTCAACATGCCTTGTGTTATGCACATATCATGTGTTTATGCTTATTGGGGAAAGCCACCTAGTAATGGCTTATTTTAAACTGGGATTGAGAAGTAGTTAGTAACAGTAAAAAAAAAAAAAAAAAGACATACTAGCACCTGCCTTAATTAAGTTCCTAATATTGCTTTGGTGAAAAAGCATGTCTGTACGTGGCTTCTGCTGCAGTCGATTGTCCAGCCTGAATCCCAGCATTTTCAGTGACTTAAGAGCCATTGTCTTAGAAGGACCTGTCATGGTCTGGTCAATGTTGAGGTCCTGATTCCCGCTTTGTTTCTTTTGTGCCCCTCAGGTGGAAGATTGTGCTACACAAACTGTCAATGGAGCGTGAAATCCGGCCAGCCATGCATTATGGATGTGGCAAAGTCCACCTTATTTTTAGATCGCAGCTCTCATGGAGCTGCAGTACAGTGCATTGTGTGCTTTACTGTATTAGTTAGGCCAAATAAAGCCTGATATAACTGACAGCCCTGTTTCCCAAAATGTAAATATTAAGGCAGGCACACTGCTAAAGCTTTTATGATCAAATGAATAGTTGACGATGCATATTTCATTAAACAGAATCCTTCTCTGCTGGGAAAATGTCAATCAAACAATCACTTGGATTGACTGTTTCTCATCTTTCTCTTGAAAATATCCCATAAATTCCATATGGTGTTCATGTGATCTGAGGGTTGTCCTCCCCCAAAAATATGATTAAAAACCACGCTGTGCATTGTAAATAACAATGTTTTATACTTAAAATAGTTGTGTAAGTAGTAAAACAACACAAAAGGGCAAAGCAAAAATGTGTTTTAAGTTTAGAAACATTTTGGGTCTCCCCCTCCCTTGCATCACAGTGCTTTGGTCCAAATGCCTGATTTACTCTTTTACATCACCTACTGTACACACACACAAGTCCGGTGAGAGAGAACAAAGCCAATAGTTGTGGAACTCCAGTAAGTAAGGCTGTCAAGGCTATTTATTCATTTAAACATCGGATGAAGTGATTATTTTCTCTTTAATACAGATGATGCCGTTGTATTTTTCGATGAGTCCGCTATGTTTGCAATAATAAAGTTACCTGCTTGAGGGAAAGGGTTGCCAGTTTTTCATTACAAAACCTGCTATGAAATCTAGGCCCATTAAAACCAGCCCAAACTATCCGCTTTCCCGGAGGGGGTCCCCCCAATAAAATCGGTCTCCGGGGGCTAAAAATACCGTATTGGGTTCGCTTCAACCCAGACCTGAAAAACAAACCGGCGGCAAACAGTGATAAGTAGCCCAATTCAACAAGAAAAACATGCTTGACTTGGCAACACTGTGACGGCTTACCTTAGTAATGTCTAAACAGGAACACGAGCGTCGTAACGCGCACGACCCACAACAGCTAAGTTGGCACGGTCACAGCTGCATAACAGTAGTAAGCCATCTCTGTGTACAAATATCATTACAGTAACAATTTAGCTGTATTATTTGGTCCCCTTCAAAAAATGGTCTTGACAAAATTTTATAGTTTTATTGTCCCCCCCTCTGTTGACGAAATTACACCCCTGTTTGGACTAAACACATAAAACACAAATGGACCCACACCAGCGACGGCCATGGCACCCCAATCATCACTGAATTCGGGAAAACTTCACACTGGACTTCAAGAGCTTGGATTCTGAGCCTCTCCAGTATTCCTACAAGACGCTAGACACTTTTTTAATTTCCAAATAAATGCAAAATGAATTTTATCTGAAAAAGAGGATTTTTGACCACTGGGCAACAGTCCAGTTATTTTTCTCTTTAGCCCAGGTAAGATGCTTCTGACATTGCTTCTGTTTCAGAAGTGATTTAGTTGCCCTTTTCCTGAAGGTGTCTGAGTGTGATGACTCTTGATGCACTAACTGCAGCTTCAGTCCACTTCTTGTGAAGTTCTCCCAAGTGTTTGAAACAGCTTTGTTTGACAGTATTCTCAAGCTTGCAATCATCCCTGTTGCTTGTGCACCTTTCCCTACCAAATTTCTTCCTTCCAGTCAACTTTGCACTTAATATGCTTTGATACAGCACACTGTGAACAGCCACCCCTTTCAGTAACGACCTTCTGTGACTTACCCTCTTTGTAGAGGGTGTCAATGATCGTCTTCTGAACAATTGCCAAGTCAGCAGTCTTCCCCATCATTGTGGTTTCAAAGAACAAGAGATAACCAGAATTTATACGTAGGGCGAGGGTCTAATTAATGGACACTCAAAGTAAATATCGATATTATGGTTTTATTAGGCTACAATATTTTTGACTTTCATGAGCTTTAAGCTCTAATCATCAAAATTAAAGCAAAAAAAAAACTTTTGAAATGTTTTCTATTTTTTGAGATGCACCTGTATTGTCACGCTTGAAAAATATGTAGGCTTATCAACGTTTAAAAGAAAGGAGAAACATTAAAACCTGGTTAATGATAATGAGGTAATCTTATATTTCCAGAATGTTTTTTAATGAGGTGTTGATATATTAAATTAAATATTACATTATATGTCATTCTAAAACCATATTAGGTAGATTTTTCATTGACTCTTTCTGCAAGTTAACGTAGTTTCACCTGTAGGTGGCAACAAGGTGACTGTCTTTAGGCGCTTTTGCACCGCGTCATTTTAGGAATTTGCTTCTAGGAACTAGCCATCAGGGTCGTTCCTAGAGAACCATTTTCCTGGTTGCATTTGCACCGGCACCGGGAACTCTGAAGCGGCAGACAGCGACGTCTTTATTCACGGCATTTACAAACATCAACAACCGGTGAATGGAGAACACAGTGATCTGAGTTGTTTTTGTTGTGTGTCGTGGGTTTCATAATAACGGAGATGGAATGTAAACACACAATTTACGCAATTCAAAGAGCATGAAAATCTGACTAAATCTCCTATGACAACTTGCAGGGATTACAACTGTATCATCAAGGCTGAAAAAGAACAGAATGAGCAGACAACTGGTAGCCTAAATAGTGAAGGTCCGCCAATAGTTCTAGGAACTATGAAAGGTTCCTCTGGTGCGAAAGCCCCTGTTATAAGTGTGTCAGTTAATTCATTCACTGAACTGATTCATTCGGTAACGAAGCAAGCGACTGACTTATGAGTAAGTTATTGAAACATTCACTCATTTGATTTATTCAAACAAACACTGATTCATCAGGAATGAGACAACAACTGATTCAGTAACACTTTACTTTAAGCCTTTATGTATAATGCATTATAAAAGTAGTTTAATGCATTAATTATGCCTTGTAATGAACCTTATAATGCACTGTATGATCTCATGAATAATTGCAACCACAGTTAATACATTATAACACTTATCAATTCATTGTTACGCTATGCATTTTAAATTTGGTTATAATTATTTACGACAAGATATAATGTATTACAACACACATTATGAATAATTATAATGCATTATACCCTTTAAAAAAACCTTTATAATGCATTATACTTAAATATACTTTAAGTAAAGTGTTACCACTGATTCTTTATGAGTGATTCACTGAACAGATTCATTCAAACAAAATGATCCATTCAGGGACACACCAACACTAATATGTGTTGCTTGCAGACATCCAAAGCTAATTCTGCTGTGGCTTTTTTTATTGGTTGTGTAGCAGCAATAGTAAAAATAACTGGCAACATCATGTCTAAATTTTAATGTACTCAATACTAACTTACTGTTTATTATTCGGCCGTCAGTTGAGGTTATTTGTGCACTGCATTTGCTGGGATGTTATTAGTTCAAAAACATACTTGCCTTTTATACATTACATAGACTGAATGCTGACAACCAAAGTCCAAAAATAAAGAGAAAAAGCAATAAATGACATTGCCTGTAAAATTGGAAAAGGAAGAAAATTGTTGCTATTTCACTTTTGCCCATTTTGCCTTGAGCAGGCTGCCCATCAGTCCAACTCTACATGCCTTTCTGGAAGATTTGTTGGAGTTTCACAAAATAAACAACCTTTCTCTTCAGTGTATTGCCGTGATGTTATGCATCATGTGGATAGGAAGAAGGACATTGCCATCAGCATGTTAGAACATTGAAACAGGCTCTGAAGGGCACATGTAATATTCACATGAAATAGTAAAAATGCTTTACTGAGGCATTGACTAATGTGCTACTGAATGTTATTGTTGTACATCATATACTGTATAGCCATATAAAAATAATTGTTCTCAAAGCACTCTACATGTCACATCCAGCATCCAGTAAACAAAACTGCTGGAGTGAAAATGTCAGATCCAGTAAAGAAAACTGAGTGAGAAATACTTGAAATGAAAAATGGAAATAATGAGTGAAAGGAAATTTGAAAGGAAAATGAAGAGCACTATAAACCAGAGCTTCCTGTGGCTGTTTTGTCTTCTTTCTTCTTTAAATCTCAGCAGAGAGCTGTTCAGTAATGACGCTGATATGTAGACCAATCCAGAAGGATAATTTGACACAGCTTTAGTCTGAAAATGCAAATGAGGTTTTAGAATAGCAGCTTTAATTGCTAACAAGTTGGTATAGAGACTGCAACAGTTTCTTTAAGAAATTCACATCCTTGTGGAAGTGATAGTTGTTATTTAGAGTTTTGTTATTAAAGTTTAAAAAAATACAGTATAACAACATTGTAAAATATTATTACATTTCAAAATTGCCTTTTTCTATTTCAGTATATAATGAAATATAATTTATTCCTGATGGCAAATCTACATTTTCAGCATCTGCTCTTCAGTGTCACATGATCATTTAGAAAACATTCTATGTCGATTTGGTGCTAAAGAAATTTGATATTTAACAGTGTGAAACAGTTGTTTGGCTAATATTCTGTGGAAACTGGATACTATTTATTTATTAGTAGACTGAATAAAAAGCTGCAAAATAAGAATAGCATTTGAACTATAATTTTTGTAACAATGTGGAAGTCTTTACTGTCACTTTAATTAATTTAATGCATTCTTTCTAAATAAAAGTATTAATAGTTAACAGTAACAGTTAACAGTTTTAAAGAAAATTATTTTAACCAAACACTATTAAAAAATGTATTCATGTTAAATGCATTCATATAAATACAGTGCATTGTGCCCTATTTTTACTTATATTTTTAAAGTGTATAGAAATTCCAGAGTGAAATCACAGCTGGGTTTAAAACCTACAAACTGAATAGATCTATTCTTGCTGTTGTCTATATTATGAATTATAAATCAATATCTGTCCTATTGTGAGAGATTTGTAGAAACCTTTGAGTCAGTTGACCTTTTGTACAGTATAGTTCTCTCCCTATGCGATGTGTTCTGGAAGGGTCAGCAGTTTAAGACTATAAATAAATAAACCAAATCCTTGAAAATGAGCAGACAAATGAGATATTAATGAACCTCACATTATACTTTAAAGTGCTCTCAAATTTTAGTTAGTCAAACCCATAACCTTTTTTTACATGGGTTTTAATTTAAGAGGGAGGAATAATTGACAGAGGCTCATCTGTCACGGTGGGCGTGCTGAGGGCTTGCAGACAGCCCTGTTCCTGCGGCCTTCTAATTAACCCTAAGGATGCTCAAATCCTCAGTATGCTGCTCTCCCACATGATACCCTATATGATGACAGTGTTAGGACCTCATGAACCCCAGAAACAGTCGTATTAGCACCCTATTAAAGGAATAGTTCACCCAAATGAAAATTCTGTCATTATTTAATTATAAATAGACCAAAATCTTATTCTAAAAGAGTATGACTTTCTTTCATGGAGCAAAGTTTTGAATAATATCCTAGGCATTTGTTTAGATATAATGCAAGTGAATGAGGAATTGGGCTGTCAAGCTCCAGAATAACAACAAAAGTTTTACCACTGAATAAAGGAAGTCATGTGGGTTTGAAACAGCATGAGGGTGAGTAAACGATGACAAAAATTTACCTATTGGCGTCATGACGCTTCTTACACCTGTATATCTGAGATGCATTATGGGTATGCACTGGTCAAATCTTAAAAAGAATATGTTTTCTGCATAGATGTTTGTGACACTGAGAAAGCTGCTATATCAAAAATGTTTTTCTTTAGAAAAAACATTGTGTCAGTTCTGTATGCACTGTCAAGTCGAGTGATGTTTATTTATAAAGTGCATTTAGGAACAAGATAAGTTAAACCAAAGTGATGGAAATATGTTGATATTTCTAACAATTATAAATTCACTGAATTGCAGAAATAATGAAGGTGACAGCAAAGATATAATTATAAAAGATTTTAAAAAATGCATTAAGCACAATAAAAATAAATGATAAAAAATGATAAAAAAGTAAAAAAAAAGGTAATAAAGTTTTTATTATTATTATTTTTTTAAAGAAAGTAAAACTAAAAATAACTGACAGGGTGTAACTCAAAATCACTATAATATATATTGACTTTATAGTGCAGATTGGTAGTTAAGAGAACTAGTTGGTTACTGACACCAACAGTAGATGCAAGGTCTGCTGTTTTTTTCTGTTATGTTGAAAGACATTTATGTCCAACATTTGGTGTTATCTAAGAAATTTACCAGGGGTCAGCTATCTGGTCTAACTGGTAGATTAAGTTGCTTGTCGTTCTTTAAAGAAAAATTATTTTACTTGAGGCAAGAAGCACTTTAGAACAAGATCTTGGATGCCAATCAAACACTCAAGGCCTTTTAAAAGAATGTCATGGCCAATCATGTCAAAAGCTGCATCTAGCAGGACTAATATGGCACAAGATCCAGAGTCAAGGGATAAAACATTTTTAGAGAAATGCACCTTTTTTTGAAGGTTAGCTTACAGTAGATGTAGGTCTGCAGTTTTATGGGCAGTCAGGTCAAGATGGGTTTTTCAGCAAAGTCTAAACTACAGCATGACAACTATTATCAACGGCTATAGGAATTACTGTAAATTAACAAAAAAATAGATGTTTTCTGCCTTTACAGAGCTTTGACATTGCCCTTGACAGTCTCTGATAATTTTCACATGGAACATGGATCTATACTCATGCCAAAAAGTGTGGGTGGACTCAATGAGCCATGCTAGAGCCTTAGATCTCCTTGGCTTAAGAGGAGCAACGGAGTCCAGAGTATTGGTACTGGTAGGGTTAAAGAGACTCACCAACTGCTCAGTGTCCAAGCCACAAGGGATTTTGTGACATGGGACAGATGGATAGCTTTGTAGGCATCAGAGAACTGCTGGGGGAGTATAGGCAGGGGACATCACAGTATGGATTCAAACACAACCAGATTGAGGCCAGAAATAACATCAAATATACATAGTCACAGAAAAACAACAACTGACAACACTAGATTCCCAACTGTGTCGTTTCTGGTGTGGGACTTGAAACTTATTTTTAAAAGGTTAAATGAGTCCAAAAGATTTTAAAAATCTTGAACCAAAGATTTAGATGGACAGCCAATGTGAGTATCCATATCTTCTAAAATTCAGCCTGTCAGAGCGAGATACCAGTGGTGACAAAAGTTCTCGGATGAAGTCCTTATTAAATTTATGAGGTCTGTAATCCAGGGCACAAAAGACAGGGCTAAAGAGGTTGATCTTTATAAGTTTTACTTCAAAGCTACAAATTCATCAATAGGTGATCAAAGCATTTCCTGAAGATATAGCTAAGCCTCCATTATGACCAGATGTCCTTCAAGAGCAAAAGAAAGTGGAACAGTTCGCTGGGGGAAGTAAGATCTCTGGCAATGCTGAACATCTCAAATGGGAGCTAAAACAAAACTTAAAAGTAATTTAAAAGAAAGGATTTGTAAACCAAGATCTGACCTTTACTAAAGCCATCTTAACTGAAAGTAAATCATCAGTCGATGCTTTGACAGTGTCACGTTTAACAACAGAAACGGAGCAAAGTCAAGGTTTTCAACAATGTCATCTACTGTGATTATGAAAAAGTGAAATGATGCAAGTGCTTTCTTAAAATTATAAGCTTTACATTTATGGAAATGTCCAATAAATTCACCCTATTCACTTCCATTGTAAGTGTTTTCTTGTAACCTCCATTTTTGTTTTTTATAAGAAAACAAGGGACGAGTCAATTTTTTTTTGTGGTAATCACTATTATTCCACAAAAGCTGTTGATTGATATTGTACTGAACTCTTTCTTCTTTTAATCAAAAACCCAGAATTTGCTATATGAAAACAATAACTTTAGCTCAGTTAATTAAAAGCTATTACTTATACACTTTCTCATTACAGATATAATTTATTCAGACACATATCTTTTGCACATTATGCAGAAAACAGTGTTTTTGCATTTCAGCAGCTGTTTAGTTTGAGCTATCAATTATCAAAATACCAAATCAATTTCAGTGTGGAAAAGCTAATAAACCCCATGTAAGAAATACATAGACAATTAGCATGTATTTTGCGAATTTAGAGTTTTATGATGGTACGCAAACATTCAATGACGATTGTTCCCGGAGGTTTTGCACTCAGATAAGTCAGCAGGCTAGATTCTTCAAAGTCATTAAGCATCAGTGACCTGTCAGCAAATGTATCATATATATATATATAGAATATATCTATAATAATATACGATATATATATATAGATATATATATATATATATCATATATAACAAACAATGTTAAATGCCTTTTGTGTGGAGTGTAACCTTTCCTGTTTTTTTTTTCAACATGAAACTGTGACATGAAATTAGGGCACTTTGTGCCTAAGACCAAATACGATTGTGTACCCTGAACAATTGTCTGGTATGCCAGCCTTGAGTAACTGCTGCTGTCAGAGAATTCTGAGATCAAGTCTGCTTTATGTGGCCATATAACAGTGAAGTAAAACAATACTATTTATTTTATTATTCACCAATGGTACCGTTTTAATTGTAACAGTACAATATTTCTGATGCAGTTTGAGTTATTATTTTTGGGAATCACTCTGTAATTTCGATTCTGTCCACATCACTTATGCACCCATTCAAAGGCCTCTTAAATGACTTTTGAAATGCAAAATAAAAAGGGAATAACAATTCAAGCACCACCATTCACAAAGGCAATAAAGCCTTTACAAACAACCGGGTAATATTTAACTGCCTCTGGTTCAGTGGCTGCAGAATCCTTGAGGAGAATATGAAAAAAGGCCAGTGAAATACTATAATGACTTGTTTGTCCTATTAGTCATTAGTCAATGACAAAAAAGGGGCAAAAAAAAGTTTTTTTTTTGTGCCTATGAATTTTTTTGTGAGGACTTGGGTCTGATACCTGAAGTCAAAAAGATTGACAATATGTATTTACACACACAAACCGAAATACCCTTTGGCACTATAGTGACTGTAAGGAATTTCGGGCAGCTGAGTGGCATTGACTGTATAAAAGACATCTGCCTTTTATTGGTCAGCAGTGAAGTTTTCAAAGGGTGCTACTGCAGAAGTTAAATAATGGATCTGCAAACTTTATCCACAGGGAGTTTATGTCTGGTCAATTTACAGCTCAATAGTTACAAAGTCAGAACTGATTCTTGAAAGTGACAGGCTTGAAAGATGAACTGTTCACAGACATGAACAAAGGACAAAGAGTATAAACAAGAACAGAGATCTTTCCAAAGTCCGCAGAAGTCACCACTCAGCCAGGACATGCTGAAGCACCAATGTCTTCCTAATATCCTAAAGTACCCATAGTCTCAAAATTTAAACTTTTTTTGTCCCAATGCTTAACTTCCGTTCAGATGGTTCCATAACTTTTGTGTTACAGTGTTCATGTTAAGTATTTACATTTTAAAGTAAATAATTGCAGAAACAATTGAAATAACAATTTTAGTTTTTGAAGTAAGAGGGTTATACAACATCCATTGTTGAATTGAATTTTTTTTTTAAGTGAATTAATGTAGCAGACAAAACACGTTTTTGCTATTTTACCCCGCAAAATAATTCCAAACAAATCCATAGCAGAACTGTTGTGCATTTCTGAGCAACGCTCATCAGTGGTTTCTTTACTGAATGAATCAGCTGCTTCGAACAAATCGTTTGAATATATGATTCCATCACTCACTCATGTGATTTGCCAACACCTGGCCTATAGCTACATTTAAAAGTATCATTTTATTTTTATATTATCTCATTTCTATATTCAAATTTTATTTTTTAAAACAACTGTATTTAATCTCAACAATATTTATGCAGTTGGAATTGTAATAATTCAGATGCAACTTCTGTGTCACCCCTGCAGTGCAAAGATTAATTTTGTTGTTAGTAATTTTATTTACTTTATATTGTGTCCTATTATTCTAAATTGTATGTATTAAATAAATATAAGTGTCACGAATCCTGTCCATGAAATTCCGTCTGCTTGCCACCAGAGGTCACCCTCTTATATTGACTCTCACACCACACAGACTGTTACACATCACCCTGGACTACATTTCCCATGCTCCATTGCACTAATCACAAGCTCACCTGCTACCAATTACACACACACAGCTGCAGCCAATGAGACATGCTTTATAAGCCATGGACTTCCTTTCTCTCACTGCTGAGTATTGTATAGCGTTTATCAGTCTACAGAGTCATTTCTAGTTCTTAGTTCCAAGTCATAGTCTTGCCCTACCCGCTTTCCCGTGTTCAGATTATTGCCTGTGTATTTTGTATTATCCTTTCGTCTTGCCATTCGGACTATGTTTGCACCTTGCCTGGACTATTGCTCATGTTGTCGGATTACCCCTCTTGTCAAGCCCTCTGGATATTGTTAGCCGCTGATCGACCACGCCTGTTTTGGATTACTCTTCTGTCTTGCCCTCAATATACCTGTTTGCCATTGTCTGACCCATGCCTGTTATGACCACGTCTCTTAATAAAGCCTTGCATATGGATCCGCATGCCTCTCGTCTCGTCACCTCAATCACAAAGTAATTTCTCAGGCACATGGTCTTGACTTCGTCTTGCCCTGCCTTGGTGTTGGTTTCGTCTTGATTTCAACCCCCCAAAGTCTTGGGTCTTGTCTTGGTGTCAACACACTCTGGTCTTGGTCTTGACTACAACACCATTATATTTGCCCTGTAATCAAAAGTGTGCACCTAAAACCAAATTGATCATTTGATCACAGTTTTATTGAATAAAAAACCTTTTTAGCATTGACTGTGACAGCATTTACTACAACAAATAAAAGACATCATAGTGTCACAGACTTTTCTACATGCTCACAATGCAGAAATGATTCCATTATTCAACATCTGAAGCTGTTGGCAGAATATTGCAGAGCTGACCAAGTGGATTCAGTGCAGGCACTAGCTGTTTTTAATGTTTTTAACGTTTTAATGTTGCTGTTTATCGTTTTTACCCAATACATTGTTTGCCAAGAGTACAGTGAGATACCCAGCATGATAAATTAATGAGCTGGTTCTGTTGCTTTTCTTGCAGAAATTGCTGACAGCCCTGTCTGTTGTGTGACCAGATGAACCTAAAAACATGCACTGAAAATTAGTTCTCTTAATCAGTATTTCCTGTCTTGTTTTCTATTACAAATATCTAAACATACATACAATGAGATACACTTACTTGAGAAGTTAAAGTGCTTAAAATTTCAATACTTGTAGGAGCACAAACACATTTAGCTTTTAAAAGTAAATGTATCTTCGTTTAGGGATGTTTAGTTATATTTACTAGTACAAAGCAAGTCTATTCTATAGAACTGAACATTTCATTTAATTACTTTTAGTTTTACTTCTGTAAAACCCTTTTCTCAAATCTCTTTGCACATCACTGAAGCCTGAGTTTCTAAGAGCATCATTTGTCTCTTTGGCAATAGCCTGCCTCTCATGTCAGATCCAATAGACTGACCTATTCACACTCTCTCCAAAAATTTCCAAAAAGACTATAGACATATGTACTGGGACAACTGAAACCACAGGATCAAACGGCTCAATCTAAAAAAAGAAGCTTTGCATGTATTGGTCAAAGAACCACCCGCAGAGTTCATCACTTTCAATAAATCACCATGACAGATAATCTATTACAGATCTAATTCATGCAATTTATATTGATTAATGCAATGAGATTACATGTCTCAATTCAAGGTATTTGGAATTGGCATCAGCTGAGCATTGCAAGAAAACTATCAATCCAATTACCATTATTGTTTACGTTCTCAAAATTCAACCCATGCTGTATTTTTAAAACATTTATTTTTTTCCAGGTTTGAGATTGCAACCCTGTGCACAAAATGAACTGTCATAAAAGACTTTGCAGGGTGTCTCACTAAGGGAATTTACCCCTATTAATCGCACACTGTTTGTCTTGTAACCGTTGATAGGGTGTAATGAGAATGGGATGTTAATTAATAAACAATGCCTAACGGTTCATGAGTGGCCAATTAATAGTGCTTAACAAGCAAGGTGATGGATGAGTGAGAACATGACAGCCCTTTGCTTGGTGTCCACAGACAGCCAGTGGAGGTCGAGAGGAGGACTACTCATGTTCTACATGTACACTCTAATTTACGGTAAAAAAAGAGGCAGTTGTGGTTGCTAGAAATTCACTGTAAAAATACAAGGGGCCTGTCGCAGTACCCACACTTTGAACCGGTCTTTGCATTTGTCATACACAAGTCACTTGTCTGCTCACATGACGTATATCCTGTATTCTCTGAAATGTGGCTTCAAGTGGGCTTGAAGACCGTCAGTCTGTATTTATATTATCTAAATGTAAGTCTGTGTTTATGTATAACACTTTAAATTTTACACAAATTATATGTGATGCCTAATAACATAATTTGTGTAGTGTTCACCTACGTCCTACGTCATCTGCGGAAACGCCACTCTCTCGTGAACATGTGTACGACAGTTAGTGGAAACTAGAGATTACAATTTATGTAAATAAGGATTTTTTTTTTGCACAAATGTATCAATTCACTTTATAAGGCCTTTATGAACCCCCAGATCCGTGTAGAGCACTTTTTATGATGGATGAATGCACTTTTTTTGGGCTTCAAAATCTTAAACCCCATTCGCTGCTATTATAAAGCTTGGACGAGCCAGGACATTTATTTATTTTTTTTTCAAATATAGCCTAACTCTGATTGTATTTGTCTGACAGAAGAAAGTCATATAGGCCTACATCTATGATGGCTTGAGGGTGAGTAAATCATGGAGTAAATTTCATGTTTGGGTGAACTATCCCTTTAATGCACACTAAATCCACACTTGAAATACCACTTCGGAGCAGTATTTGAGGCTAAGCGTATACCATCATTCATCATGTTCAAAAACTCGCGTGCCCCGAAAACGCAAGATGTTGGAAAAAAAAACTTTGTAGTGTAAATTAATTTAATCTAGAAAGCCAAGACTAATCATAGTTCATTGCAAGTGGTCTGTACATGTCCAATATAGATGGTGCACAGTGTAGCGTCCTGGTTAATAATGGTCATGCACACAAAGACAAAATACCATCAGTGTAACACACAATACTTAAATAATGCAATAAACATAAACTAAATAACAGAAAATGTAACACAAAACCCTACATTACTAATGACAAAAATAAGAAATTAAAATATAATTATATGTGATATGCCATGCAGAGTCTTCTATGAATTATTTTATAATTTATGTTTTTCACTATAAACGATATGGTAATTCATAGTTTTTACTTCCAACATATACATGAATTGAACAGTATTTTACTGTCAAATTAATATGATAACCAGATCTCATTAGTTAGCGTTTATAGTTCTGTGAAAGTAAAGTGTAATTCTAGCACACTACTGTATGTTTTTATTTATTTTAATTTTTGACACTGATACATATATCACATTATCAGGTTCACAATATATTGAGTTGATATGTTTATTTAACTAAATTATATTAAATATGTTCTATACCATTATTTAACACAGTTAACATGTTACCTAATTAGGCACCATAATTATTCTGGTTGAAACAATTATGACAGCACCCACCCACACACAAATCAATAAAAATGTTAATGTAAATATTAATCTAACATAGTGTGTTTGACTGAAATGACATACTTGTTGAGGTTTCATGATAATTAAATTATGCCATATCAAGGAAGCAAACAACTTCACTTTTATTAGGTCTATCCTGATTTTTTTCACATTCTTTTTCATTAAAGAAATATATTTAAATGAAATGTAATCATGTGTCCCACAGGGACTTCTGGGAATTCTCTTACTGTTTTTTTTTTTTTTTTTTTTACTGTAATTATATGTCAGTTAGTTTTTACTCCCAGAAAACATCCATTTAAACTGTATTTTACTAGAAAATTACATATAACCAGTGGCGGCTCGTGGGTTTTAAAATAGAGGAGGCACACTAATTGTATTGGTCTGGGATCCCTGCCGATTATTATTATTATAATTTGCTTAACCACTTTAAAATGGCTTTTTGGTTGCTTTTAGTCAGAAAACGTAAAGAAAACGACATACATACAGCAAGATAATATAATTTCACTTACCTGGCCTGTCACTTGAAGAAAACATCCATTCCTTCTTAAAAGTCTGTGTTAAAAGATAGCTGCCTGTTGCGCCATTTAATTAAGCGGACTGCTGTAGCCTATATCCAGATTAGGCTGTTTTCCCTAAATTTGTATATATACTGTTTGAATGACAGCTTGGTAAATCTGTTGGTGATCAAATATTCAATATCGCTACTCATCATAAGTACTTGGTACATTATCAGCGCAGCGGCAGACGTTCAAACTAATATCACGTAATTTACGTCTCTATGATGATTGGTTGATATCAGAAAGGAGGCTAGCCTCCCTTGCAAGGGTTCTTTTCTCAACACTCCTCAGCGCTGAAAGTGAACACTCGATGGTGATTGGCAATTTTTTTTTACCAACGGAGGCACGAGAGCTCAGTTCTTCCCCGGCCTCCCCCTACCCTTCTCTATCATTAGCGGTTGCAATTACATCAGCAGATTCGGCACATTCGCGATAGAAAAGTGGCGCTTTCACGTTATGGTATTACAACTGTCAAATTACAAACAAAAATACACATTCTGAGACATGAACTGAAATTAACTGTGAATTTTATTAACATTAAATCGTCCTCCTCCCATTTCCACCTCAAAATTATGGGGAAGCTGTGCCTCCCCTGCCTCCCCCGATAAGCCGCCACTGCATATAACCAATTATTAAGGTTTTATTGTAGCATTTGTACAACATTTTAAAAATATTTAATGTACAGTATGCATGGAATATGTATATGACCTATTACATTTGACAAAACATGCTTTAAAGTTAATATGAAATGCTACATCTTTGAGGAGTAATTTTTTTCATGTAGTATTAGGACTATTGGTAAAACTACAAAGGCTGCACATGCTTTCAAACACAGAAACACAGTTCCATATAATGCAATGAATGAGGTCTGTAAAGGTTTTAGTTGCCTTTGTGTGATTCACATTTTTGGCTCACATACAGATCTCATTTGGTAACGGCTATATTTTATTCTAGAATGACAGAAAACAGCCTCTTTTGGGCCTGGTGATTGAACAATGGCTGAGTGAGTCTTATTCGAGGTGACGAATTGTATTGATTACTCTCGTCCTTGCATATGCTGATACGGCACACAGTGACAAGGCATCAGATCCCTGGGGTTCTCTAGTGCCTTCCACCACCAGCCGAATGACAGACAGATGGCACCTGAATCCTTAAATGAGTCACCGCCAATCTGTGAGAGTAATTTGACATAAAGAGAGGTAGAGTAAAATAGTAATAGTCAAATGAGAAAAAGAGTGAGATATACAGTACTTCCCCTATACCCCCTATGACAACCAGGTCTCATTAGTTAGTAATTATAGCTCTGTGATTGTAAAGTATGTATTTTTACAGTAGTACAGCAGTATTTTTAACAGTTGTTTAGACACTGATATGTACAGTATCACATATAGTATCTCATAGAATGCTGAGTTCATAGTTAATTAAATTATATGTTATATGCCATCACATTTAAGACAGTTAACACGTTTAGCTAATTAGGCACTATAACAGTATGTAAAGTGTGATTCTAGCACACTATAGTATGTTTTATTTATTCAGACACTAAAACATACAATAACATATGTTGAGGTTCATAGAATATTGAGTTAATTATCATTTAATTAAATAAATTAATGTTATATGCCATCACATTTATTTAACATAGTTAACATATGTACCCAATTAGGCTACACAAGAATTGTTCTGTTCTGTTCTTGTTGGAACAATTATGACTGCACACACATGAATCACTGAATAAGTGAAACACATTAATGCAACATAAACAGTGTATTTCAGTAATATTTTATACTTCTTTAGGTTTCATGATAATATAAATTCTGTAATATCAAGAGAGAAAACAACTTCACTTTGATTAGTTCCATATTGATTTTGTTTGCCATTAAAAAATTGTCCCTTTCTTGTCCAAAATTCTTTTTAATTAAAAAAACAAATAGTTCACCTAAAAATGTACATTTACTGAAAATGTACTTGCCATTTACTCACCCTAAGACTGTCCAAAATGTAGATGATAATTGTTTCATCATTGAAACAGATTTGGAGAATTGTGGCAGTACATCACTTGCTCACCAATGGATCCTCTGCAGTGAATGGGTGCCGTCAGAATTGATTGGTGAGCTGCATATTTTAACTTGAAATTGTTGCTTCCAGCTAAAATATGAGTCCGTATCCAAAATATTGCTTTCACTAAAAAGCCACTTGTCTGAATCATTTACAAGTGAAAACAGTCCAAAACAGGGTGGATCTTGATGTGAAAGGACAACAGGGGATGGACTTTTTCACTGGGGGAAATGTTATTATGGATTATGGAGTCATACTTAAAGCCAAAAAGTGACACTTTAAAGTTAAAACTCCTTAATGATGGATTTGTTCTTCACTTCAGATGTGTCGTAGAAATAAAGTCAAAGAATAAAACAAAACATTGAAGAAACAAAAGCAATTGGTTTGTTTCAGACACTGATGACATGTTGACTCTATATTTTAGTGTTTGCACAAACATACCAAAATGAAAGAAAAAAAAAACTACAGATACTAATGAGATCCCTCTAGGTCTTGAGCTATAGAAACACATTATAGACATTTCTTTTTAGCACCAAAAAAAGTTTTGTGCCAGTATTAATACATGTATTCACAACTCTCTGAGTTATCCGTCCCACTCATTTGTCGATCCAATAACTTTTTCCACTGACTGATTCTCCTATCATCTGTCTGTAATACTGCTCGACTTATGAGCATACATGGGAGAGATAACAACACACCAAACCACAGGCACTATCAAAGACACTGGCAAGGGTGAACAAACGTTTAAAATCTTCTGCATCTCTCTTCTCAGCTTGCTTTATCTATTTCTTTTTGTGTGTTTTTTTCCACCTTCTCTCGCACTCTTTCTCAAATCCAGAAAATGTCTGCCTTCTATCTCACTCCTGGCTGAGAGTCCCTGCTGTGGACTGTGAGAGGAGAGGGATCTTTTTCACAAGTGGTGTCCAGGCTGGCAGTGTAGGACAGTTCTGGACTGAGCCCAGGATCAGCCTCCTGCTGCTGACATACACACACTCACAAAGAGTAGCTTGTCATTTCCAATGTTTAGTTCCCTTATAGCAATGCAAAACTATAATGCAATAACTATAATAATATAAAAATGGCAGACTGTGGTGCCAACAAAATGACAGAACAGATTATGTGAAATTAGTTTGCTCTAAGAGTTTGCCTAAAAATAAAATGGCCATTATTTACTTATATGTATTGGATTTAAAACAAACAATGATTTTTTATACTGGGTAACAGTGACACCAGGAAAAACAGTATTGCTGTGATTGGCTGATCACGGTGTCAATAAGATAAAATTATGTTAAGGTACACAGATCTGCTTGAATGCCTAAGTTGGTGAAAATTGACTTATTACATAGTTAGCAACTCATAAAAACATATAAAATATAAATAATACTATTTACCTTAGTTAGTTCACCCAAAAAAATGAAAATTCTCTCATTAATTACTCACCCTCATGTCGTTCCAAACCCGTAAAACCCTAAACACACTGTATGATTTTCGGCTGTCCCAGACGAAAGATTGGCATCGTGAAACAATCGTGGCGATTTCTGTGATCGTGGCTCCTAATCGGTTGGTCAGTAAATGTAGATCGTACCAGCAAAAAACACGCGATTGAGCACACTGTAGGAAATAGCGGCTAAACATAAAACTGCGTACCTCAAGCTCTTATCCCTTCCTTTTTCACCGCTTCCACTTTTTTTGAATATTTAAGCATCCAGTTCATTTTTAGCGAAGAAACAAAAATAAATCAATCATCGCTAACAATGTTAACATCAATAACAATCATTAGCTCTGGTAGGTCACAGGAGTCAGAAAGGATAACTGATAATAATGTGATAAAGGAATTATATCAGCACTTACTATATATACTACTACTATTAATTCCAGAAGGTCCTGGTTGCCATAGATGATAAAAATGATCCGGACTCATGTGAGAGTGATCCGTTTCATAATGACATCGTTATTTATGGCCAGATCCTGCTCTGCATTCTTCTGCATGCTTCAGTGCATATGGCTTTAACTATATCTTCAAATATTTGTCGCTTATTGTTGCTTCCCGGAGTGATCTCGTACTGTAGTTGTCTTCATGTAAGAATCGAGGCCTAACTGAATTTATTGTAGGTGCAATTATTCGGGGGTGTAACGAATCAGCTCATGGGAAATATGAATAATTAACCATAACTAGTTATGATTAATTATGAATATTTTAGATATTTAGATATTTAGCTGACCTCTCAGGGTCAACTGTCTTGTCAATTCTAAGAACGTTAATTCCTGGTTAAGGGAAATAACTTTCTAACTGTACAATACTACACAGAGCATGTAGCAAAAATCTGCATGATTAGGAACTCCGGTTATGAGCAAACAATGAACACGTCAAACGTGATACAAGTAAGGTTTTATTAACTACATAAACACTTAAACTAGTCTAACATACTACATAAACACATAAACTGGTCTAACATACACACACACACACACACATACAGTTGGTATAGGAAAGGGTTAAAGTTTAACTCACTACAGAAAGAGACATAAGGAATTAAATTTATGAAACCATTTGCATATTCAGCACAGCTACACGGAGGGAAGCGTCAGATATTAGTTCAACACCTTGTCCCAGGAGTAACTGATACTTAATGTATCATTAATAACTAAGTTTGATACTTGACGAGTCTCCGCTGTCTGCAAGGAGATTCTGATGCCATTCTACGGCCCAAGCTCCTTGTGAAGTGGTTGATGTGAAAGAACAGTTTGAGTCCAGAGAATTTTGACCGACTGTTGACACTAGCGCTACAAAGGTAACTGCGCAAGCGCGCGTGAAGTCAGGTATGGTGATCAATGAAAGCTTGTTCTCCGCTCGATTAGACCTCCATTTGGGTACGTTTCTCCCCCAGCCGTGCAGAACTCAATCCGCGTAGAGGCCTCATGGTTTACTCAGTAGAGATCTGGAGTGGCTGCAGTTGGGTGGTGTCTAACAGAGGCAACAATGCGAACGTGGGGCCTTCAAGCCTGCAGAGAGTCAAGGCCTGCGTCAAGATGGGCTGTGTCAAATGATGCCGAAGGATTCGTACAGTGAACTCAAGAGAGGAGGTTGAAACAAATACTGGGTGGTCGGTTTTATGACTCTTTGTCTCCAAGCATGGTATTTCGCATATGTAATTCGCTTGGGTGGTGACTGCACAGAAATTAGTAACTGAGACCGCATTTCGCTCAGAATGACTCAATATGTTGCATAGGTATCAGCATGTAATATGCACTCTCAGTTAGATCATCCGAAGATGAATTCATAGAGACCAAACATGATATAGGTGAGGTTATATTAACTAGTGGTCTATCATAACATGCATAAAACAGCATACACTACAAAAGACAATATACAAGAACAGTAAGGGTATACACAATGCACTGAAGGATATGTGTGTTCATTCAAAGAAATGTTTTCCTATGAATTAATTAGAGAAACAGTCCATTTCTCTGGGCATTATGTGTCTTTTCTATAAGGAAAATGAGTGAGCTGCTCTGCCCGCATTCCTTTGGGCAATAAAAACAGTGATGTCACATCATATCAGCAATGGTTGCCATGGAACCAGAGGCCTGTTCTGCCTTTCTGAGGTGTTAGGTGCATTTCGGGGGAAGGGTCCATAGACCCTCATAATTGGCCCTTTGGTTAGGTGAGGGGGCGTTAGATATTATTTGTTAAATATAACAAAAAGTTGTGTGTCTGATTGGTCCAAATGCTACAGGGGCTATGGTAATTAGTGTTGACAGGTAACCATGTGTT
The DNA here is from genome assembly GCA_018155175.1 of Sinocyclocheilus anophthalmus. Lineage (NCBI taxonomy): Eukaryota > Metazoa > Chordata > Actinopteri > Cypriniformes > Cyprinidae > Sinocyclocheilus > Sinocyclocheilus anophthalmus. The sequence goes on from JADLZN010010979.1 coordinate 222,676, forward strand.
GCGTCAAGTAGATTGGGATGATAGCACTGGCTTTTCATTTGGAGAAATTCTTTATATAGGAAGAGAGAAGCCATCACTGGCCTAAGCTGGTTACGTGTTTATGTACTTTATATACAGTTGGTACAGAATCAGTTTCACAAATGTTTTTTTGTGAGCTTATTCACTGATGAAACAATTACTTGTTTGTTTGATTTATTTATTTATTTATACATTTCTGTTTATTTATGTACAGTAAGTACTTTCTGATTTGGAATTGAATACACCATTAAAATTGTGTGGTATATTGCACTTTTCTGCCCGTTGTTTCAATTTGCCATTTTTAAGGGATTCTAGAATTATTTGTATTCCTTCAATAAAAGGCAGATACTAAGGCTGGTCATTTAGTTGATCTTTGGGTGTGATTTTAAGTATTTTGATTTAACAGCAACCTGTCTGTTGCTTGAAAGGAATAATTCACCGCAAAATAAAACTTACATGCCACTCCAACGTGGTGTTATTTTTTTTCTTTCATAAAACAGAAAAAGAGATCTTAGGCTGAATGTCCAGATTCTGGCATTTCAAATCACTGCCTAAGGAGATTCAGTCTAAGATCTCTTGTGTTTTGGAGAAGAAAATAATACTGGGTTGAAACTTGAACAGCATGAGGTCAATAAAGACATAATTTGCATTTTTAGGTGAACTATTTCTTTATTGCTTAAAATGCGCTGCCTGCATGTGGTGCATGCATGATTCCCCTAGTTGGATATGTTTCCGTCAGGTGTCTCCAGTCATGAAGTTAGATATGTCAATGCATGTCAATGCTCTTAGAATTTTCCAGCTGGCTGTTTATAGTGACACATAGAGTAAATGTTGATAAGCATGGCATGGTTTTGTTTGGGTTTTAAATGGTCTCTCATTTCACTCCAACCAGCCATGAATGTGTCGCCAGGGAGTTTTGTCCACAACACAATCATACTGCTAACACTATCTAAATTGGTATGTATATATTTGCATATTTTTCAATTTGTCACCCTGAATAAATGTGTTGGGTTCAGTTTTTTTTAAACATATAAAGGCAGTGAATGAAAGTAAAATCTAAAAATTGTAAATATTTAACAACTCTGACAACACTTGAAATCACTTAGATTTTACTTTTGATCATGCATAATATTTTTCCTCTAGATTAAGAAACAAAAAGTTAAAAAAAAAATGTTTTATTTCATTTAAAATAGAATACTTTTGAGAAACTTTTTTTCTAGTAATTCTAACAAAAATAGTTTAATTATATCAATAATTCAGCAATAAAAAGTCACCAAGTTTCATACCATTCCGATGAAGCTGTGATTTAAAAAATATTCGGTCAAAAGTGACTGAAGAGCACCAGAGGGTTAAAATCATCATTTTAATTTAGTGATTAAAACTTATAAATGAAATTGTGGGCTTTTTATTTAAATGTAATGGTTATATTTGAATCTTTTTACATATTTTTTTGCCCAGACTGTACAGCAGATACCTATGCTTACACATATACACACTGTTTTGGGGACAACATTTAATATAAGATTGTTTAACATTAGATTGTTTTTAGCTAATTAACTGAAGAAATTGACAGGTTAATTACTTAATTATTGAGGTTAACTTTTTCTGCACTGTAAATGCAAGAGTTTTCGAAATGTTGGCGTTTGTTGGGGCAGTGTGAAACTGCCTTTAGTCATCATTGGTTTTGGCATCACTGTAGTAACAAGAGCAGGATGGTTGGCCTTCTCAGAAACTCGCAGTCCTACCCAGCAGCTGTCTTCCATCTACTTCTCTATGTCTTGTCTGTGTTACAGACATACATTAGTTCAAATCATTAACTTCAGAAGACATTACAAAGCCAAGCCAAGCCACCCTTACCCTAGAATGAACAGTCCTCTAGAAAAATGGCCATTTCATGATGGTTCTTAGTGGCTGAGCACAGGTTCAATTCGGGAGTAAATTGTTTGTACAGTCTACCTTGTTCTAGCCAATATGTGTAGAAATAAGCTCTGTTCTCAGCCATTAGACCCATGGTCCTCTCTTCCAGGAGTCTCCTAATAGTCGACTGCTTGAGACAGGTCCTCTGCAAATTGCTTCTTCAAAATGATTAACGATTGGAAGTTTACTTGGGCTCTGTGTGTGGGTGTTGTGTTTGGTAGGGTCTAATCTGCTGGCTTGGTGAACTATGATGGTGCCATGTCTCGGTCATGGACTCCTTTGGCCTCCAGACAATGAACAGATTGATTAAACGTTTAGACAGATTGCAGAACATTTTGAATGACATGCTGGATGGCAAAATTCCAAAATGCCAATATATGGCTGAACATTTGTAAACTGGACCAAGCGATTCATTGATAATATGACTAAAACGAATGATTTGTTCACAAATTGGACATGAATATTGCTGAATCACTTGGTTGAATCATGCATTTGGCTCAGCTTCTTTATTTCCACTCTGGCCAATCTTAGAGGCAGCTTAACACAGTAGTGGATATATGACAGCAATGATTAATGTCGGTCCACCTCATCACACACTTCCAGCATTTTCTGTTTTCAAAGGCATCACTGGCAATAGGACAGTGAGATGACAATGACTGGAAGATACCTTTCTACCAGTATTTCTAAGGAACCTCAAGGAAGCATATGTGCCATTTAAAGGGAAGTGCTGAATTGATGTGTATCCCCAAAAGTCAAACTGTCAAAATTGTCTGTGGCCTCTAAGGACTTCGATCTGTGTTTTGATACATTGCGAAAATGTCATCTTTGCACCTAAAGCCCACGTACAGTGTCTATGAACTCATCATCTTTGACTCCAATTACAGTGGAACATTCTTTGTCTCTATACTCATTATAGCACAGGGTGTCCTGTACATGTTGGTTGGAAGTTGCAGAGCTGTGTGTGGTGTTATCTTTTGTTTAAACTTTTACCAAAGGTCACCCCTGCTTTTCACTTCTGCTGAAGGGAAGGAAAAAGGAATTCCTTAAAGAAAAGAATGGGATTTATTGGAGTCGATAAACAATTGATACATTTGAAAATATAGTCAGACAGACTTGTAAAATATTCCAGGATACAGATATTAAAGAAAAATGATATTAAAGATATTAAAGAGATACAAATGTAACAGTATTATGTACAACATTATCTCCATTTTAGCAGGAACATGTTTAGAAAAAACTATGATATTTCTAGTGCTAAAAAGGTGTTGAAGAGTAGTTTTTAATATTTTTGTTCATGAGAGCTTTTCTTATTATTATTAGTATTAATATTTATGTACAAAATAATAGATAACAAATAAAAATATATTTTTAAATACATTTTGAATTTCTAAAATACAGCTGTTCCGCATATTTCTTAATATCCTTGGAATTTGTTGAAGTCTTATTACATTCTTCAAACTTACCTTTCACAGCTTTTGTTATCCTTAAAATGCTGTTCTCCTTTCATAATCCTTTTCTTGCGCCATGACCTGAAGTTTGACATCATATCAAGTTTGACATTTTTCCTACCCTTTTCTGGCCTTATTTTGAACATGTTTGTGTCAAGCCATTCAGATGTCACCTGCACCTCAGTTCCATTCTGGGAGCTGGTTGTTTTACTTCATTAACATAACCACAGCTCGTCATTCAGACCAAAGGAGCCTGCAGCCTTTTTTACATGTCATTCAATAGAGAATGTCAAACACTTTCCTTGCTAAGGATTATGGGTTCAGTTATTGACATTTCTCACTAAAGCCTGTCATGGCTGCTTGCATTGTGATTGGGGATGAAGTCCCACAATGTTTTCCACTATTCTAATTCATTTTATTCTATTCCAAGAGGGATTTATATTGCAGGGCATCTGTGTAGAACGGCTCTGGTGTTTTCAAGCCATTGCTAGTCTTGTGTAAAAGCTGAAGTGTTCCACTAGTGGCACCAAATATAAATTGCAAAACAGGTTTCCCCAAACACAGCCCTGTTTGCCATTGGTCAGACCAGTGGATAGATTTAAGACTTAAGAATTGGAGTGTACATTGGTAATTGATTTTGTAATTTATGTTCATATTCTAACTCGAAATGTAAATTGAAATTTGTACTTTAGACTTTTCACATGCAGTTCCCCCAATGAGTTTTAGAAATCATACTTCTATGGTCCTATGTCATAGGCGTCATCTTCTCATTTAATTTGATAGCAGATATCCTGAAATATAATTAGGAGTAGTTTTAGCTCGCTCTCATTTCTTCTTGCCTAGAGGACATTTTCAGGTAAAAAGTGACATAGCTTACCCCAATCCTCTCATATAGAATTTATGACTAACCCTGCCATGAAATATTAATTCTTCTTTACATTTTGCCCACACCTTTTTAGAGAGCATTTTGGTGACCTCTGCTCCATTAGAAATCTTTCAGCACACGTCCTTTTATATAAGGGATGGGTTGTCTCATTTTGAAAGGCATAGCAAATTGCATTGGTTGTAGAGGACTACGTCAGAGATTTCACCTTTTTGTAGCAACACTGGCCAGGCACTTGCTATCTCTGTAATACCATGGGCCAATGTCATCCAGAACACCAAAAAATTTAATCATAAACTTTTATTGTTTTTCATTGGAGCTGTAGAAGAATGTGTGTCTAGAGGAAACCTTGACAGCTGTCAGATGTTTTTTGATTAATTCATGTCCACTACTATCGTCTCAGCTTTTGACACATTGGGAGCTGGGACCTTTTGTCAGTGGAGCAATTTAATAGGAAACCGCCACTGGCTTTAACCACCGTACTCAAAACTAGTACACAATGGCAATGCAAATGTTGCTCAGTATTTAATCATTAAACTTGAAACAGTAGAGGGATGGCCCTAAAATCTGAACGGTGTACAGAAGAAGCCCAGCATGTCATTTTAAACATACAATTTTTTTCCAGTTTGGATTTTTCAAGGCTAGCTGGAAGTCCTGCTCTTAATTTTGTCTGTTCTACCATTCAGAGCACTTTGCAGTCTGGTACGTGCCCTTGCTGAACATCGGAAAGCTGGAGTCTGTAGCCTGTATATCATTTGCTTTTAAGCGGTTGGCCTCCCACTGGAAAAGTGTTTGCAAAATATATAACAGAAAACCTTTCTCTGACAAACTTACTTGACTGCTCTTGACCTATCACATATGAGACGTGTGGCTCAGCTTTGAGTTCAACTGTCCTCAAATTATTCTTCTAACTGCAGGCCAAAGCACCTGAAGTTCAGTAACTGGTGACTATCCTGTTGTCAGAGAGACTGTTTTAGGTGCGAAACTGCAAGAATAGATTAAAAAAAGGTAGCACTATAAATCAATTTATTTAAATTAAAATCTAAATGCTCATTTTAGTAACCCTGTTAATTGCATAAATCAATATATGTTGAGAAAAAGCTCTAAAATAAAGATCATTCAGAGACATTGCATTGAATAGTTCACCCAAAACTGAAAATTCTTTCAGAATTTACTCACCATCATGTTGTTCCAAACCTGTATGATTTTCTTCTGTCAAACAGAGATGTGTAGGGAAATTATAGAAAAATCGTGTTGGTTCGTTGCAATTGGAAAGTCCAAAGTGGTCCATGTTGTTGGACCCATGCTTTCACCGTATGGACAAAAACGGTTGTACGGGACAAGAAGCTTCTTTTCACACTGAAGAACCAACAAGTCATTGTCTTGCTCTGACGTCATCCAAACTTTTTCCATAGCAAATACAAAGCCACATATTGAAAATTGCAATTGTGATCCATAGTGGTTGTGTAACCAAACAGTTTTCTGTGGGTTTCCTACACTTAAATGACTAAGAAAAATAGAAAGCGGAGGCAGAACAGTCTGTGGTTATTGAATGTCAATCTTTTTCTCACTGCGTGGTATTCAGAAATGCTTACAGCACCGTTAGGTCTGCCAGTTTATTTATTGCTATATATAATTTATGTAGTTAATTTGTGTGTTTTTCTTATTTTTAGTGAGCATCTGTCAATCATTAACTTTTAAACGTCATCCAGATGAACAAAGAAAGCATATTTCTTTTTAACTCAAAATGCTCTCTATGTCTCAGTTGAAGGATTTACAGCGTGTATTTAGTATAAATGACATTAGAGGTTTTGAGTGGCATTTCAATAGACTTTAGTTGCACTGGAGACTTCAAGAAGTTTTGCATGTTAATTACGGTTCATTAAAAAGAAAAAAAAAATGTATTAGTAGCTGTAGCATTAATGAGAGCATGCAATTCAATGTAGTGTGAACGACTGCTCTGCCTGCATAAACACGATGAATTAGGTAACAGATGAAAAGTGTTTTATGAGGCTAAGTATTATTTTTAAACTCTGTCAGCTACTGAAGGACTGTCCAAATGATTAATAAACTGAGGGATGGCTGTACAGAGTTTTCAGAGCTGTAATGTAAACAAGCCATGTGCTGATAAACAAATGAATGAGAAGCTGAGACTGCCAGAGAGAATCGAGGGGCTACTGGACTGCATAACAAGAGAGCGCAACCATAAGCAGGGGCAGCTCAGAAATCCAATTACCTTGGCTAATAAGATGACATTCTGACATAAACCCTTCCAAGAGACCGTGGACAGAATGTTTTAGTGCTGCCAGCAAATACATTTCCATAAACACCCATATGTGGACATAAAAGTCTTAAAATAAGTTTAAGCATACTGTGGTGAAAGTAAACACCTGCAGTGGGGGACTGCAGTGGACTTTCTCCTAGCATATCAATTGATAGCGCATGATATTGGTTACATGAACATTTTTGGCTAAGCGTCTTTTGTGCATCTTAAATGGAAATATGGCAGCTGTTCTGTGAATGGGTAAAATGGATTAGATTGTACACTGCTGTCTTACTGAGCCCAGATGTTTGGGGTATTAAAAAAAACTTTTATTCATCAGTTATGTATTCAACTGATCAAAAGATATAGTAAAGATGTTACAAAATATTTCTGTTTCAAATAAATGCTGCTCTTTTGAACGTTCTATTCATCAAAGAATCCTGAAAGATATAACTCTTTCCATAAAAATATTAAGCAGCAGAACTGTGTTTAACATTGATAATAATAATAATAAATGTTTGTTGAGCCCAAAATCATCATATGATTTCTAAAGGATCATATAACACTAAAGACTGGAGTAATTGCTGCTGAAAATTCTATTCACAGAACAAAAATAGTTATTTTAATGTTAAAATTTCTCACTTTTACTGTTTTTACTGTCTATTTAATAAAATAAATGCAGCCTATGTAAGCATAAGAGACGTATTTGAAAAAAAAAAAAATCATACTGATTTAAAATTTTGACCACTTTTTTGATTGATTGATTTATTAATTTATATGTGATTCATTATTTATTAAAGTTTAGTGTGATCACAGCTTCATGCAAAAGCTATTAGCAGTCAGTAGTGTTAAATTTGCTATTAGTTATTCTTAATTTACTCTGTGACAGAAAGGGTCCAATAATTGGGAGGGTTACTAAGATAAAGTATTCAGCTGGACGCAATCTTAATCATCCAATCCATGTAAAATAATATCACTTTAATTTGGCTGCTTGAGATAGATCACAATGGTCAACTAATTGACTAGTCATTCAGCGACCGACTAAATGATGGGAGAGGTCGACTAGTGTATCTAGATTTTTTTTCTTAGAGTTTTTTTTTCCAGCAGTGCTTAAATTGTCATGCTGACATTGTTGCTGTACAGTTTGCACAATAAATCCCTTTCAGAAAAGTCAATTAATCATCTTTAAATGACCACAATTAGAGCTAGGCTTACATCCATTCCAATAGACATGTTTGGCCATTGTGTTGCATTCTGTGCTGTTTTTTTTTTTTTTGAGTGTCACATCACTTTTTTTAAAGGTGTCATATGATGCTATTTTAAACATCATTATTTTGTGTATTTGGTGTAACAGAATATGTTGACATGCCTTAATGTTCAAAATATACATCATTTTTCAAATACTGTACATTATTGTAGGTCCTCTATGCCCCGCCTCTCTCAAACACGTCGGTTTCAACAAAGCCCCCTCCTTTGACAAGCGCAGTCTGCTCTGATTGACCAGCTGACCCAGTGCATTGTGATTGGCCGAACACCACAAGCATGCGTTGGAAATGTAACGCCCCTTACCATAATCGTCAGCTTCAGCTTTCAAAGTAAATATCAAGACAGTTAATAATGTTGTTAGTTTTACCATCAGTTCAAGCCTGAAAGGGCAACAGAGTCGCGTGACAGACACAGTGATGATGCAGTACACAAGCCGCGGTTAAGACAGCTGACGTGCTATGATTTCTGACAGGCAGTTCACTCTCCTGTGATGTGATCCTGTTCCCCTCACACACACACACGACGCGTTACTCTGCGATGCGCAAAACTCATTTTGAACAGTCAATAGCAAATACTTAAACTAATAACAAAAAAAAAGTAGCTGATTCAGAAGCGCCAGATTGTCATAGCAAAGTAGGAATTGACCCTTTTTTTTTTTTAGAAAAAGCCTTTGCACAGCCAGCCTTGTACCCTTCTAGGTTAAAAAAACTGTAGTCCATAAAATGCATTGCACAAATTCGAACATCTGGGTTGTGCTGTTCTGTTGTAAATAAATCTTAACCAATGATTCCTAATTGCATCTACTTCCGGAAGGCCAAATAAAGTGCTTTTGCTTTCGCACTGAAACACACACCGTCTCCCTGACATGGCTGCATCAACACTACTGCGGTTCCTGAAACCACGCCTTCTTTCTTTGCGTGCACATTTGGCCGGCATTATGCTAATATTTCCACATAGTGATGTAGATATGTGGGGGCATGTTAGAACGAGCCGTTTTAGGTAGGCGTGGTTGACTCTAATTACATTAACTTTTATAAAGAATATCTCTTTGGATTTGAGACTTTAGTCTTTGCAACTTTACAGATCTTTTTTATGCACCAAGAGCTTCTAACACTCCAAAGAGAAAGGAAAACTTGATATTGCATCACATGACCCCTTTAATGACTCCTCTGGTCATTTAAGTCAGTGTGCCTTGTTTTTAACTTAGTTTTGTAACTACAGCACCTGTTTAAAATGTAATGCAGGCTTTGCTGCTGTATAAGAGACTGCTACTGACAGATATGCAGCCAAAACTATATAGTAAGTGTTATTTCATTTCACATGCAAAGAGGTTGCTTAACATAGAAAGGAAGAAAAAAGAAAAGAGAAAGGGTGTGAAATGGCCATGAAAAACTAAACTGGTGCAGAAACTTTGACTAACTTAGGTCTTTGGGGGGAAAATGACTAAATGTGACCCTGTTTAAACCTGAAGAAAGCACTCTAACCGTAATAGTCATATTCTGTTCATTTTAAGGATATCTGTCAGGATGAATTAATTTAACCACAAGTTAATTTAACCACGCCGTGCCTTCAGATTACTGGTGATGAGGGAACCTGTTATTTGAGATGGTGTGTATGACTGGACATCTGAATGAGAAAAAAAGACCGAGAAACAAAGACAGGCAGGTTTAGAATAAAGTAGAGAGTGAGAGCGTGAATGGAAAACATTATGTAAATACTAACAAATGGAGCAAGGTGCAGTGTCTGCCCTGTTACTTTTACAGAACGACCTTATCTTTTGAATTGATTCATACCCTGAACACACAGTCTCAACCTATTTCTCAAGATCAGGGTAAATAAGAAATAATGCATTGACTTGCATTAATTCATCACATTCTATAGGTGCTTGTGTCAACCCAGGTTTATGAATATTTTTATATTTGTTTGTTATTTTTTATTTTATTCTTTTTTTTGTTTATTTTTTCGTTTTTTTTTTTTAATTTTGTTAAACTTTGTTTTTGTCATTTTTTAAACTTAAACATAAAGGAAGTATGCCTGCTTTCAAACCACATGATGTTATTTTATAGCCGTCCAGCAATGTTCAGAACTTGTGAAAACTCATCTGTTTAGCCAGACGTATACTTTGCTTTCTTTACTTTTTTTTTTTTTTTTTTTACATTACTTTCATACATCTTTTACTTATCAGAGGCACTAACATCTTTTTCCTTTCCTATTCTATACCTACATCTTGAGACGCCTATCCTGACATGTCTCGATCCACTCCTGGTGATCATCAGTCTGTACCAATCTTGCTGTCTCTACAATGCTTCAATTAGGGATGCGCCGATCCGATATTCATATCGGGTATCGGCTCCGATACTGCCATTTTTCTTGGATGGGTTCGGTCAGAGAGAGCAATCACATCGACAATTTTTTTTTCGATTGTGTGAATTATTTGTGGTACTTCTGAAGCCATACGATAGCTTAATGTGAGCCACAATATGAATATGTAAGTCATACATTAACGTTCACAACAAAATCTTTTCGTCCGCTGTGGAGGTTCAGTCATCCGTCAGCTTTAAACAATGTCGCTTCGTTACGTAGTCAGTCAGTAAAGCTTCTCCAAGATCATTTGGCTTGTGTTCTCCATATACTGATGTAATGACATGCGGGATTGGCAAAAAAGGGACTATCTTTGCGGGTGTAATGTGTTTTGGTTACTTGTCTGTGAGAACAAAACACGGGTGTAGAATATACTAGAATTTGTTTTTAACGTGCACAGTAACTGATATTTAAAACTGTTAAAAGAAAGGCTCGATAACTGTTGCAGATATAATATACTACGCATCAATTTCTCTTCCCTTTTGTGCTTTGCAGTTTTTAACACGAAACGCTTACAATGTGCTTTGTGCTCATAGACTGTCAACCCTCTACACTGCGAGTAAATCACTCGCATATGCAAATAAATCTTCACTCTGGGCGACTAAATGATGTCTAATATTAGCCAATGGCTAATCAGTTCTTAGATTTTACTCGCCAGTGTGTGGGTTGGAGGCTGAGTGTATGATTAGCACAGATATATTTTCACACACAGAACACTCTGACTGAGCACTTCAGAGATTCACTCTCCGTCAAGCGATCTGTGATTTTTTCAGTTCATTTGAATGGATGCGCAGTGCACCTGTGTTTGTGTATTTGGTGTAATGTGTTTCTAGTGTCAAGGCGCACGACTCGCTATGGGGGTAGAATTGTTGCTTTATTCTAAATAAATAGATTATGATCCACAAATAAATGTAAAGAGATTAACAAAAATTTAACATATTGACAAATAAATAGAATGAGATCCACAAATAAATAAAATGAGATTTGCAAATAAAAAGCATATTCACAAATATCTTTTTAAGTCACAAACACAACTTTGCCTGGCATTCATTTGTGAATAGTGTCCCGTGCATTTGTAGATCGCTGCACCCATTTGTGGATTGCTCGCTGTGCATTTGTGGATTTTGAAAAATTTCTAACATCGAGACACACACCAATCCACAAATACGTGGACTCCACCAACCGTCTACTCAAGCCAATCAGATAAAAGCCACATTCGCTGACCAATCGTAGCACAGTCTCGCTATAGCCAATCACGTTTTGCTTTACACTCAGGGCGGTTCTCTCCTGAATAAATTCATTCATCTCTTTGGCTCAAATAGGAATAGAAGGGCATATGAAAAAGTGGTATAGTAAAATCTGTTTAAACTGGGTTTGTTAGACATTGATGTGTGTCAATCAAGCCACAGGATTATAATACAGTGCCTGAAAATGCCCCAGAGACGAGAGAAACAGTGCTTTAAATCACGGCTATGGGAACAATGCTGGATACAAACGCGTTATGGAAGCGTCATGTTATTCAAGAGGAAATGTTAATAAAAATAACAATTTGGTCCCTCGTATCTCTTTGCCACCGTGAAATCTTCTCAGTCTCTCCAAGTGTAAATAAATACGGCCGGGAAGTAAGAAAACACACATTCAAATGTATTCTCAAATACTTCAATTTATTCACAGAAATACAGATCTTATATAGGCATGTCGAGGGGAGTTTTCATCCTCTTAACCAATGAGGATAGGGTGACATACACATACAGGATGTTTTGGACAAGAACATGTGTTTTGTATAAAATGCCACATATACAGAAAAACATATCTATATAAGGAATAGACTTCCTGGCGACAGAGTCTGAACCCCCTTCTAAACCAGCACAAACTCCTTTACCTTGAATATTGAGTAAGAGACATTCAAACACCATACAAGAGAGAGAGAGAAGAGATAGAGGAGGGGTGATTCAGAGAAGGAGAGAGAAAGAGACAGAAAGGAGGGGTACGGCATCAAAAGACAGAGAGTGTTTTCTAACAGTTGCCTGCTTTTGTTTAAAATAAACAATGAATACATAAACACTCGCTGCAGAGTTCCATAATCCTAAATTTATCATTCTTTGAACCATTTCAACCAGGTCCATATTTTCAACTTCGCCTGCATTCAACAGACAATAATGACAGCATGTAATACTATTCATTTGGCAATATTGATAAACGCGACCACACTTGCTGTGAATTTCACCCAACTTCTGTTCTCCTTCAATTCTTTCTACACAAAATAATGAGTCAGGGATTGAACTCACGATTGTCACTCTTACAAACACTTGGGGTATAAACCATATTGTACCATTTGGTCTGCACCTCCATTGTCCAGAAGTCTTCAAAGCAGGAACCAAGCCTGCAACACTAATAAAAGAAATGCATTCCCAATCTTGCGGTGGTGGGGCTTTAACAATTACACGAGGACCGACCTGTGGGGAATTTTTGTACAGACATAGCAAGACCCCTTTTCCCTTTCGGCCTTTGCCGTATAATTAGCAAATCTCCACCACATATATTCGTGGAATAAACATGGGGTGTATCATCATGCCCAAGCCACGTTTCATTACCTGTACTTATAAAAGTATGCGTACAAGTAAACAAACTTATCAGAATGACCAGGTATCATTTGTCTCATACCCATGGTCACACAAATATCAGGAATGATGATTGTAAACTCTTGCATCTCCTTCCGCCCCTTCCGCACCTCGACTCCTCTCTCAGCTCCTCGAACTCAATCCAGCTCCAGATACCGATCACAGATCCCTCCTTCCCGGAGCCGCGTTTAGACTCTTGCATGGAACCATGTGGCGAAATTCAGTCAAGCACCCCTGTTCCGCGTCACAGCGAGGACAGTCGCAGGTCCAAGATACTTTGGCTCTACGAGCTTTGGAGGTTTCAGGCACTTTATCAACACCTGTTGGCCTGGAGCAAAAGAATGAGTCGGCTTCTCTGCAGGAAGAGGGAGAGAGAGAGAAACATCACCATTTATACTATTTAAAGTTTTGACCAGGGAATCCACGTAATCCGCGATGATCACCTCCGTGTCACCTGTGGAGAGATTACCAGCACGACCCTTAACCCACGGGGTGGGGAACGGTCTGCCCATTAGTATTTCAAATGGAGACATCTTTGTTGTCGATGAGGGGGACATTCTTATTTCTGCCAACACTACAGGTAGTATGTCGACCCAATTTCGGCCTGTCTCCATACATGCTTTCGTAATTCGATCTTTTATAGTTTGATTCAAACGTTCCGCTACCGAAAACGACTGGGGATGATAGGGTATGTTCAGATGCCAGTTAATATCTAGCTCTTTAGCTAGCAACTGGGTAACCTTGGAGGTAAACGGTGTACCATTATCGCTTTCTATAACCGTTGGTATACCAAAACGAGGTATAATCTCCTTAGCAAGTACCTTCACTACAGTCTGTGCATTTTCTCTTCCACACGGGAAAGCCTCAGGCCATTTGGAGAAACGGACCACTATCACAAGCAAATATTTGTGATTTCCACAAGGAGGCATGTGTGTAAAGTCTATTTGTAAATGCTGAAAAGGCAGTTCCGGGTGTGTAAGAGAATCATGTTTACTAGCTTTATGTCGATTGGTCTTAACACAGATCAAACAAGCATCTAATAACAACAAAGTATTTTTTCTTACATTTGCTAGACAATACGATTGATTCAAATTTTGAATCACTTTCTCTTTTGACACATGTGAGACACCATGATAGTGTTTGCATAGCATAACAATGGTAGAGGCTGGCAGAGCAATCCTACCCTGCTTATCTCTCAAAATACCTGCTTGATCCGGTTTTGCCTCATTCGCTGCCCAGTGGTTTAGATCACTTTGAGTGGGGTTTGCCTGTAATAGTTTAATATCCAAATCAATAGCCAACACAAAGGACATCATGGGCACCTCAGTGCCTGCTTTGTCAACATGTGGACTAGATAGGATATCTCTAGCTGCCCATTTAGCTACTTCGTCTGCAAGTCTATTTCCCCTTGCCTCTTCTGACTCTCCTGATGCATGCCCAGTTACTTTTATCACAGCCAATTTTGACGGTAACTGTGCTGCATGAATCAGTTCAGCCACAACACTGTGGTGGGATATGGGTTTTCCTTCTGAACTCTTAAAATCCATTTCTTCCCACAGTTTGGCAAAATCATGTACAATTCCATGTGCATATTTTGAATCGGTGTATATGTTGATACACTGATCTTTTGCCAATTGACAAGCTCTTGTTAACGCAATTAATTCTGCCACATGTGCTGATTTATATGGCAGAGAATAGGCCTCAATGACACAGTCAGGTAATTCAACAATCGAATACCCACACCAGTATTCATTATCATTTGGTTTATAGCATGATCCATCTACATACCAATGTTTCCCCTCCTCCAGGACAGATGCAGACACATCTGGCCTGCAAGCCGTCGAATTATGAATCCTGGCTAGGCAGTCATGATCGCTGTCCTCAAATTCACCCTGCAACAACAACTTATGCAAACATAAGGTTGGACCATGAACTACGGAAGTTGGTTTCAATGTTAAAATAGCAGTAGCTAATAATATTGCTTCAAAGCCAGAACGTCGTTGAGCAGTCATATACTGCATAGAAATGTTGTGCATAATAGCTCCTAACTGATGAGAGGTGTGCACTTTCAGTGGATGTGACAACATTATACGTTCTGCATCCTGCACCATGACCGCCGCTGCAGCCACTGCGCGCAGACATGCTGGAAGCCCTCTAGCCACCGAGTCTAAGGTTTTAGACAAATACGCTACTGGGCGATAAATGCCCCGTGCTCCTGGGCCAAGATTGCGACGGCTGTTCCCCCACCTTCGTGCACGTACAAATGAAAGTCAGTTGTATATTTCGGTAGGCCAAGGGCAGGTGGCCTTGTCAGGGATGCTTTCAAGTCTCTGAATGTGTGGTCCATTTCTGCTGTCCATGCAAAGTCATCAGAGTCCTGCACGGTGGCTGCTATCAAGATTTTGTCATACATGGAACAGATCGGCACCCACGCTCTGCAATAGTTCACAAAGCCCAGGAAGCTTTGCATTAGCTTCATCGTGGAGGGCCGTTTGTACGTAGCAATGGCTGTGATACGATCAGCAGACAGTTTTATTATACCTTGCGACAATTCATGTCCGAGGCAATCCACCCTCCTCTGAACCCACTGAAGCTTTTCTCTTGATGCCTTGAACCCAGCTTCCGCCAGGAGGTTGCAGACGATGCTGGAGGCAGCAGCAAACTGGTCCGCAGAGGCACCAGTAACGAAGATGTCGTCCGCGTATTGTAGCAGACAAGTATCAGGAGGGAGTTGAGCATCCGCAAACGTTGCGTGCACTACGGCGGCGAACACAGCCAGCGAATCTCAGGCCCTGAGGCAGTCTAGACCAGCTAAGTTGAGCATGGTCAAAGGTGAAGTCGAACAGCGNTTATTTATGCACTAAGAGCTTGTAACACTCCAAAGAGAAGGAAAACTTGAAATCGCATCATATGGACCCCTTTAAAATCCCTTTTAAAACCCAGAATGAGATCAAAAGGTAAATATGATTTAAACAAGAAGAGAAAACAGTCAAAAGTAACATGCATGTAAGAAGAAATGCAGAAAAGTATGGCATTGACAGTTAGAGTTTATAAATGAAGCATTGAACATTTGTTGAATATTACTTTTAAGATCAAATTTGACTTTTTTTGGTAAATTTTATATATTGTATAAAAATATGATACAAAAACACTATTATACAATAGTTGTACAATTAGTTAATATATAAGTTCTTTACGAACTATTCTGGCATGACAGTAAATAAACAACAACATTAACACTGATATTATAACATTAATCAGAAACATATGTGTGAAAGAATGAGCATGTGTATGAATGACAGTGTAAACTCAATTTCTACTAAACAACAAAACAGAACAAGTATTTAACATTTTGTTTTTTACAAATTATACACTTACAGCTTGTTTCATAGTCCATGAATACAGATCAGGCATCGCTGCCAATTTCATGATCTCTTTATCATAATTGATGTAGTCATGAAGAAGCCCCATCAACACAGCAAAGGCATGTGACATATTTTACATTATCCAGGGCAGCCTCCTCCTTTAAATCCACTGTTGCATCCGTTTGGGGGAAAGGACATTCTCCTCTTTGATCAGCATTCATCCCAGTCACCACCTGTTCATCAGTGGCCTAAAAAGAGAAAAACATTTAAAAAAAGAAAACACTTAGTTAAAATCTATCCATTTTCAGATAGAGGTGCAACCATATCAGTAAGGATAGGTAAATAGTCTGTTTAATAATTTCAACCACTTTGTGTGGGTGTTTAATGTCTCTGTCTACCACAGCACTCTATAATAGCAGCACCAGTGTCAGGGCATTTAAAACTGTTTAAATAAATATATTGCTTTCAGAAAGCTACTTTACTGAAACATTAAAACAGACATGTGTCACACCCCTGTGGACTGTCTATATGGTTTCTCCCTCTGTGTCCTTATTTGGTTGTTCCTGTTCTCTTCATTAGTTAATTACCCTAATTGTGCTCACCTGTCTGCCACTAATTGTCTACCCTTTATTAGTTCCTGTCTGTCTGAGCTTTAGTTGTCAGTTATTGTGAATGTTACCCTGTGCGTGTGCTCCTACTCTCTTGTGTAATTATTAAAGGTTTATTGTATCCTTTATCCTCGTCGTCCTGCCTGTTCCCTGGCGCAACCTCAACGTGACAGAATAACTGACCAAAGAAACAGGATGTCAACGGCTGAGGACAGGCTTTGGTGTCTGTGGCAGGGTGGTCTGGATTTGGAGAGGTATGTGGAGGAGTTTCTAGAGCTCTCTCACCAGGTGAGCTGGGTGGACTCTGTCCTCGGGGTCTTTTTTTTCGGTTGGGGCTGGATGATGACGTCATCAGCGGTGCTGTTCCCACATATAGCTTTCCCCTGATCGAGATGGTTAATCAGGTCCTGTATCTAAATGGAGTTAATCGGGAGGTAGAAGAAGTTGATCTTCCTGAGTCGAGGGCTAGTCACAGCTGTTCTTCATGAGTCCAGTCAAGTCACAGCTGACCTCCCTGAGTTCAATCAAATCACGGTTGATCATCTTGAGTCAGGTCAAGTAACAGTTTATTATCACGAGTCTAGTCAAGTCACAACTGATATTCATGAGACCAGTCAAGTTACAGCTGTTCTTCGTGAGGCAGATCAAGTCACAGCTGATCTTCACGAGTCTAGTCAGATCTCAGCTGTTCATCCAGGGTCACGTCCCATCACAGCTGATCATCCAGAGTCACGTCACATTCAGTCGTGTGCTCAAAATCCGTCACTTCCTGTCTGTTGCACCCAGATACTCAATGACTGTTCTTCAGTATCCCAGACTGGCATCCATCGTGGAGGACCCACCGCTGGTGTCAGCACGTGCAGCTAGTATCCCTAAACCAGCGCTCTCAAAGCCCTCCAGGTCTCTGTCACGACTCCAGTCCCTCCCGAAAACCAACTCGCATCAACAGTCACCTCGCCCGACCCTCCAATACCCATCCACACGTTCGGTACCCATCTCATCCCAGCACCGTCTCTGTCCTCAGCCCAGAAGTGCGGGCTGTTCCCGAGTTAAGCCCCGGGGGCTCGGATCCCCAGTAAGCCCGGGAAGGGTCCGGATCCCCAGTTCAAGCCCGGAGAAGGTCTCGGTCCCAGTCCAGCCCGGGAAGGGCTCGGATCCCCAGCCAGCCCGGGAAGGGCTCCGAATCCCCAGTTCAGCCGGGAAGAGATCCAGCCACAGAGCTGCTCCGGGGCGGTCCAGACACAGAGCTCGCTCCCGGGTCGGTTCCAGCCCCAGAGCGCCCCCAAGTGCCTGCTCCTCCAGAGCGCCGACCAGAGCCGGCTCCTCCAGAGTGACCCCCAGGATTCCTGGATTTCCCCAAGAAGATTTTTGGGGGGGGCCATACACCCGTGGCCGAGCCAACCAAGGCCACGGAGGATCCACCATGGCCTCACGGGTCCCCAGCTCCGCCCTGGCCTCCCGAGTCCCCTGCTCCGCCGCGGCCTCCCGAGGCCCCTGCTCCGCGCGGCCTTCCGAGGTCCCTGCTCCGCCGCGGCCTCCCGAGGTCCCTGATCCGCCGTGGCCTCCCGGGTCCCCTGCTCCGCTGTGGCCTCCCGAGGTCCCTGATCCGCCGCGGCCTCCCGAGGTCCCTGATCCACCACGGCCTCCCAGGTCCCCTGCTCCGCCGCGGCCTCACGGGTCCCCGGGCCCTGCTCCCGCCGCGGCTCCAAGGTCCATGATCGCCCGGGGCCCCCCAGAATATCCACGGTCAGCCATGGGATCCCACGTATCCTGCTCGCCCGGCCCTCCGAGGTCCTGCTCCGCCATGCCTCCAGTGTCCTCGCTCGCCATGGTTCCAGGATCAACCCTGGAGGCTCTCAGTGGCGCCCACCCCCCTCCACGATGTGATTACGGTTAAGGCGCGGGTGGCGCCTGGCGGGAGGGGGCGAATATGTCACACCCTGGGGAATGTCTATTATGGTGTCTCCCTCTGTGTCATTATTTGGTTTGTTCTTGTGCCATTATGAAGGTAATCACCGGAATGGCTCACCTGTCGCCCCGCGTTATCCCATCCCTATATCAGTTCCTGTCCCTGGTGTTCCAGTTTCAGTTATGTGAATGGTACCTGTGGGTGCTCCTACTCTCTTTTAAGATTCAAGGTGTATTGTATCCTTCACCATCACGTCCTGCTGTTCTTGGCACAGCACACAGTGATAACATGACATGCACATACCCACAAATGTTATGTACGTGGAGGGCCCGCTCTTTAAAGGGTTAGTCACCAAAAAATTAAGATGGTCATAATTATTCTCCCCATGTTGTTCCAACCCATACCAACTGCTAAATTTGGAACACAAATAAATATATTTATTATTCTCTTAATTTTTGTCGTCTATTGCAAGTCTGGGAGACCAATATTTTTTTTCTGAACAGACATATTCTCTATGATATAATTTAAGATTTATTCATGTTTAAATATTGGCATGGATTACTTCTACAAAAACTCTAAAATACTGATTATCTAGACTTTCAATAGATTAACAAAAAATTATGAGAGAAAACTAAAACGATCTAATTGTGTTCTAAAGATAGACTAAAGTCTTATAGGTTTGGAATGTCATGAGGGCAAGTAAATTATTTTTTTTTGTTTGAACTATTCCTTTAAGAAAGGAAGACCAAGAATGATGACTCTCCAAATCAGACAACTCCAAAGCTGGTTTGAGTTCTGCAATGAAAGACTTTTTTACTCTTGGTAAAAACAAATAAAAATAAAATTGATAACATGGAACTATGAAGTTTACTTGCCTTAAACCGTCTTTCCTTCTCTTCTGAAGAAGCTGAGAAAATCGCCTCGCCAAAACAAGCAGGGTTCTGTGTCGTTAACTCCAAAGTGGGTTTGAGTTCTTCAATAGAAAACACAGACATCAATAGTTTAAATAAAATATTAACACATAATCATACTGTTGTTGCATCAAAATGTGAGTTAACATCAAAATGTGAGTTAACGGCGGCGGCGGCCATCGTCATCAGTTTATGAACCATGCTGTTTGTTGGTGCAGTGCTTGTGCTGTTTTACCCCATTTGTATGCTTAGAGATTGTCTGGATATTCATTGTTTGTGTAACGGTAATCTGGCTTACCCGACCCTTGCCTGTTGTACGATTTTGATTCTGGATTCTCCCTCTGAACTTGATGTTTCTTTGTAAATACTTATTGTGAATATTGTATATGGTTATTGGGAAAGTAAGGAATCAGACGCCATCTTTTGTTTTTGTAACATTTGGATTGGTGTTTTGATTAGTAGTAGGATTCAGGATTCAAGATGCAGTTCAAGATTTATTTGTACATACAGTGGGGCAAAAAAGTATTTAGTGAGCAACCAATTGTGCAAGTTCTCCCACTTAAAAAGAGGAGAGAGGCCTGTAATTTTCATCATAGGTATACCTCAACTATGAGAGACAAAATGAGAAAAAAAAATCCAGAAAATCACATTGTAGGATTTTTAAAGAATTAATTGGTAAATTCCTCTGTAAAATAAGTATTTGGTCACCTACAAACAAGCACGATTTCTGGCTCTCACAGACCTGTAACTTCTTCTTTAAGAGCTCCTCTGTCCTCAATGGTTACCTGTATTAATGGCATCTGTTTGAACTAGTTATCAGTATAAAAGACACCTGTCCAAAACCTCAAACAGTCACACTCCAAACTCCACCATGGCAAAGACCAAAGAGCTGTCAAAGGACACCAGAAACAAAATTGTAGACCTGCACCAGGCTGGGAAGACTGAATCTGCAAGAGGTAAGCAGCTTGGTGTGAAGAAATCAACTGTGGGAGCAATTATTAGAAAATGGAAGACATACAAGACCACTGATAATCTCCCTCGATCTGGGGCTCCACGCAAGATCTCACCACGTGGGGTCAAAATGATAACAAGAACTGTGAGCAAAAATCCCAGAAACACACGGGGGGACCTAGTGAACGACCTGCAGAGAGCTGGGACCAAAGTAAAAAAGGCTACCATCAGTAACACACTGCAACGCCAGGGACTCAAATCCTGCAGTGCAAGACGTGTCCCCCTGCTTAAGCCAGTAAATGTCCAGGCCCATCTGAAGTTTGCTAAAGAGCATTTGGATGATCCAGAAGAGGAATGGGAGAATGTCATATGGTCAGATGAAACAAAATAGAACTTTTTGGTAAAAACTCAAATTGTCGTGTTTGGAGGAGAAAGAATGCTGAGTTGCATCCAAAGAACACCATTCCTACTGTTAAGCATGGGGGTGGAAACATCATGCTATGGGGCTGTTTTTCTGCAAAGGGACCAAGACGACTAATCCGTGTAAACGAAAGAATGAATGAGGCCATGTACCGTGAGATTTTGAGTGAAAACCTCCTTCCATCAGCAAGGGAATTGAAGATGACACGTGGCTGGGTCTTTCAGCATGACAAGGATCCCAAACACACCACCCGGGCAACAAAGGAGTGGCTTCGTAAGAAGCATTTCAAGGTACTGGAGTGGCCTAGCCAGTCTCCAGATCTCAACCCCATAGAAAATTTTTGGAGGGAGTTGAAAATCCGTGTTGCCAGCGACAGCCCCAAAACATTACTGATCTAGAGGAGATCTGCATGGAGGAATAGGCCAAAATACCATCAACAGTGTGTGAAAACCTTGTGAAGAAAACGTTTGACCTCTGTCATTGCCAACAAAGGGTACATAACAAAGTATTGAGATGAAATCTTGTTATTGACCAAATACTTATTTTCAACCATAATTTGCAAATAAATTCTTTAAAAAAATCCTACAATGTGATTTTCTGGATTTTTTTTTTCTCATTTGGTCTCTCATAGTTGATGTATACCTATTATGAAAATTACAGGCCTCTCTCATATTTTAAAGTGGGAGAACTTGCACAATTGCTGGCTGACTAAATACTTTTTTCCCCACGCTACATGGTATATAGAGAATATATGACCGCAGTGAAAATGTCAGTAGGCGCTCCATGACAATGCAATAAAGAATACAAACACAAGAAAATTAAATATAAAAATAGGTATGAAAAAAGTAAGATAAAAAAATAAGAAAAAATAAATAAAAATGTGCAGGACAGTATACTGTAGAATTAATAAATATTAAGATGAGCAGGAAAGGTTAGAGAATTGTATTTTATTTTAGTTTCTTTACTTCGTATAGGTAATTTAGAGGGTTTAATATTAAGAATGTTTTGTTTATTATTTTGGCACCGTCGGCTCCTGAAAGTGAACTCCCAAATAAATATTAAAAAAAGTTGATTGTTCACGCTTGGTTTTTTTTGTTTTTTCATGTTGCGCTCTTACCACTAGCGGGTGGCGTAACACCTCTTTCTGAAGAAGCTGAGAAAATCGCTTCCTCACACAAGCAGGGTTCTGTGTTAACTCCCGGCGCGGGCACAATGAAGACACAAAGCTCAACAAGTCTGAAATATAACATGCAAAACATTATGTAACAATTATCACTTCATCAGCCTCAAAATAATTAGGCTAACGTTAGTCTTTATTACATAACGCGTTTCCTTTAGGAAACGAATTAATTTTTTTTTGAAAAGAAG
The DNA here is from genome assembly GCA_018155175.1 of Sinocyclocheilus anophthalmus. Taxonomy (NCBI): domain Eukaryota; kingdom Metazoa; phylum Chordata; class Actinopteri; order Cypriniformes; family Cyprinidae; genus Sinocyclocheilus; species Sinocyclocheilus anophthalmus. The sequence continues at coordinate 244,986 of JADLZN010010979.1, forward strand.
AGAACGAAATTATTAAAATGGTAATAGTTATAACACTCTCTAACACTCAAAAATGTAAATGTAAAAATATTATGTAAATCTGACCTAAGGACACTCACTGCGTTATTAAAAGCACCTCTTCCATTCAGTAAAAGAGGCCATTAAGACTATTTCTGAGGCGAAATCCGCGTCCAAGTACTTTTTAATATAAGCTCTTTCGAATATTGCCACTTCATGAAATCTCAAGATACTACGGACTCAAAACAATGAATGGAGGGGATTTACATTTAATCTTTACTTACCATAAACCGTCTTTCACTCGCTTCCATCTGAAGACGCTTCTCGCACTGGTGTGATCCGATGTTAATGTGACGTGCGTGCTCTCTTTCACATCACCGCTGGGTTATAGATCAAGACCAATTTTCAAACCAAATTGGGTTAAAACAACCCAACGTCCTTACCCAGCGGTCTCAACCTAGCATTTGGGTTGAAAAAACAACCCAGCGGTTTTTAGAGTGTAGAGATGCGTATCGCATTGGCCTCAGTTAGAGAGATGCACATCCCTAACTATTTGGAGTATCACATGCATCACAAGTTATTAAAATATTTAAAGTGAGAAACAGTATAATAATCCTTAATATTTAAAATTTAAATGTGTATTTTAATTCAGTGTTATTTAATTTAACAAATTGATTGATTTATTGATATAAATAAATTACGTAAATACATAAAAAAGTGTGCTTGTCTCCATGCATGATTTATGTTCTGAACCGTCAAGTTCAGTCTGGCGAGAAATGTCAGGCTTATGTCATTTGTCTTTGTGTGTTTAGGTTTTCATCTATGTAAAGAAGGTCCAACTATTACAGTGGATATGTATCTTACAAACCTTTTTCCTACTGTCAGTGATCTTTATGAAGCTAGTCAGCTACTCTGGTTAGGTAATTGCAGAAAATGTTGTGTATTATTTAAGATTATTTTACGGAAGGTTCGAGTGGTGTATGTGTGTGAGGAATTGGAAGCAAGCAGAATACGGGTGTTTCTATAGCAATCTCCGCGTCATCGCGCATCTGGTTAAAAACTAAGCTCAGAATCGATCCAGAATTGTTGGAGAGAGAATCGTGATGCATCGATGGATCGATTTTTTCTCCCACCCCTAGTAAGATTACATATAGGTAAGATTACATGAATCATAAGCATGCATAAAACAGTATACAATACAATAGACAATATACAAAAATGTGTTCATTCAAAGAAAGGTTTTCCTATGAATTAATGTAAGAAGTCATTTCCTATAGCAGTATGTGTCTGTTTCAGAGAGAACTGAGTAGGAGGAAGATTCTCTCTACATACTTTTAGGTCGTAAAAGTCTATCTGATCTGGCTGAGGGGTCCGGGTTGCCATGGTAACCAGGGGCCTGCGGTCGTTCCCAGACATGCTGGAACCCAGTATGTTTATTGGGTGAGGGGTCTGTGACATTGGCTGCGTTTACACTCGGCATTAACATGCGACCTTTATCCGGATGTTGTCCACATACACATCAAAAAGACAAGTGTAAACGCGCTTCTGATCTGAATGTTATCGGATCAGAGTGTCCTGGTCCAGAGGTAGTCGAGGACGCATTGTGATCGGATCTCCATGTAATGTAAACACAATCCAGCCATCACGTCTGCATTCGCAGGTCGACATCACGCAAAACACCACCCCCTCTCCCGATCTGTCGGAAGAACAGAGTGCTAGTGAGACTCGTACATTTATTTTGATTTGTAAAATGTCCCGCAACTGAAAATAGTTTTCAAAAGAAAACCCACCACTTCAGGTCGACTTTGCACCGCAGACTTATTTAAATATTTCGCGGGAAATACAGATCCGATCAGTTATCCAGATCGAAAAGTCAGCTGATGTTGCCAAGTGTAAACACGCCGTTTCCTGATTGACTGATGATCCGATCTGCTTAATCAGATCACGGTGATCACATGTTAATGCCAAGTGTAAACGCAGCTTATTTGTTAATCTAATGAATAATTGACTTGTTAAATCAAATGAAAAATGGTGTCTGATTGGTCCAAATGCTACAATCACATTACATGTAAGGTTCAATTTACTATAGTAAGGAAACGTACTGTTCGCGGTTCACAGGTTTTCACCATAAAGCATTTTTTTTTACAATGTGTGCTCCTGTGTCTCCTAATGTCTTCTTTGAATATAAAAATGCTGCCAACCACATTGTCAGTCGACCATAACTCTTTACATGGAATATGATCAGATTCAACAGCACTTCCCCAATATCATCAAAGGAAGTTCTTTAGAAAGGAAAGGACCATTCTTTGAAGTCAATTGCAATATATACTAAAGTAAATGAGTTAAAGTCTACATTTCCTGGTACAAGCCATGTGCAAAATGAGCCCAGTAGTGGAATTCTGGTGTATTTAGTTAAATTTTAGTCCCATGCCGAGTGCTTTAAACCACTTGCACGGAAGCGAAACGCATGAATATGTCATCAAAGTGGTCGCCAAGAGAATTAGAACTCTCACACTCTGTAGTCTGAACTGCTGCCCAGCTGCATTAAGTTGCTTTTCTCCATTCACTGCCTTGAAGCCTCTCACCACTGCTATTTTCCATGCCCTTTTATCTCCCCAGAGTGCATCTCAAAGTCCTATTATGGTTCTACAGTTAATAAAAGCTTGGCCACAGAATGGATATATGCTCCTATATATGCTGGAAGAGCCTACTTTTATACAGCCCCTCTGACCCACTTCTGACCCATGTAATATGCAAACAACTTTTCTCATGTTGAAGAAAATAACAATACAATTGTTTTTGCTTCCAGACACTGCCCCAGGAATCCTATTATTATTCAAATTTATTATATCAAGTGCTTAGTGCAATTCATCAGGATTCAGAGAAAGCTTTTAGGGTTGGAGTGAAGAGTTGAGGATGTTTGTTTTTGTATCTAGGCTAATATTTGATGTTTCATACGTGGAATGCATAAAGTTCCTGATAATGTAATGTTCTTTTCTTAAAAATATTTTGTTTTGATTTAGAGTGTTGGATTCAAGTCATTAATTTTAGGCAGGTGATAAGCCGTTTTAATTTGCAAATATCATGCCTGCGATGGCTCTTAAAAAGTTCCAATTAATTGTCCATTACCTGCTGTTTAAAACTGTTGGCAGAAGTAGTTCTAAACACTAGCTACTGGTGTCTTTTATTCCTTCAAACAATGTTTCTTTTCTAGTTTTCCTTCCTTCAATAGTTTTACACATAAAAGGGCACTTTAAATTTGACTCCTGTAATGTTAATTAATACTAATCTTTTAATGCAAGCAAAAAGCCTTTAGTGAAGGGGCTAATGAAGCCCAAAGGTTTAATCTTGTTCTGACATGAGTCATACAATGAAGAAGTACCAGTTGTGTCCACATGTACATTTACATTTAGTCATTTTAGTCCACGATACATTTAGTCCACGATATTCAATGAAGTGCTTTTAAAAAACAAAAATGCAATTAAGTGTTTTGCAAGGTTAATATGTCTATATGATGATAATGATATACTTTTTAGTCAATTTAAAATATTTTAATACAATTACTTTTATATTTATCTCAAATATAAGTGTTTTTGATTATATTAAGTTTGTTGAAGAGGATTGAAGAGGAACTGACCATTAAGTTCTTAGTGGAGCTGTTATGTTAAAGGGGTAATATGATGCTTTTTTTAAAGATCATTATTTTTTGTATTTGGTGTAACAGAATAGGTTGACATGCTTTAATGTTCAAAAAAAACTTATTTTTCAAATACTGTACATTATTGGAGGTCCTCTATGCCCCGCCTCTCTCAAACGCTTTGTTTTCTACAAAGTCCCTCCTTCCGACAAGTGCAGTCTGCTCTGACTGGCCAGCTGAACCAGTGCATTGTGATTGGCCGAACACCGCAAACACTCGTCGGAAATGTAACACCCCTTACCATAATCGCGAGCTTCATCTTTCAAAATAAATGTAAAGACAGAGCCCGAAAGGGGAACAGAGTCTTGTGACAGACACAGTGATGAAGCTGGTATGTGTTTGCAGTACACAAGCCACGGTTAAGACAGCCGACTCCACTTTTGACGGACGCTTTCTCTCTTCGCTCTCTCTCTCTCTCTATCTCTCCTCTCTCTCACACACACGATGCCCAAAACTCCTCATTTGAACAGTCAATAGCAAATACTTAAACTAATAACAAAACAGTAGCTAATTCAAAAGCGCCAGATTGTCATAGCAAAGTCAAAATTACCTTCTCTCCTAGGTTCACGAAATGGTAGTCCATAAAATGCATTGCTGTTCTGTTGTAAGTAATCTTAAAGATTCCTAAATGCATCTACTTTCGGAAGGCCAAATAAAGTGCTTTTGCTTTCGCCTAGAAACACAAAGCGTCTCCTGACATTGGCTGCTGCAACACTAACTGTGGTTACTGAAACCCCACCTTCTTTCTTTGCGTGAACATTTAGGCAGCGTTATGCAAATCTTCTTTCCACATAGTGAGGTAGATATGTGGGGGTTTGTTAGAACGAGCCGTTTTAGGGGGGCTTGCAGAGTCTTAACTTTGATAAAGAATATCTCTTGGTTTTGAGACTTTAGTCTGCAACTTCAGGGATCTTATCTATGCACAATCAGCTTGTAACACTCCAAAGAGAAAGGAAAACTTGAAATCGCATTATATGACCCCTTTAATCTCTCAGCAATCATAATTTGAGTATTCATTCTTTGACAACACTCTTCAAGTATAGCGTGCACTTTTTCTACTATATATGGAAAAATCACATAGCTGACTCTTCAATGCTTGTTATGTCATTAGCTTGATAACACGGAGAGCAGAAACCATTTTTGTTTAATTTCCACCCTTTCTCATATTAAATGTTTGTATATAGTATATACGCTACCATTCAAAAGTTTGGAATTTTATGTTTTAGAAAGTCTCGACAAGGCTGCATATATTTGATCAAAAAATACAGTACCGTATATTATTATTCCACTTTAAGGTCGATGCCTGTATTTTCAGAAGCCTTAGTTGATCCTTTAGAAAGAAATCTCAAACACCTGGGCTAATTTTTAGGGAAACTTATTTTTCAGGATTGTTTGCTTAAATAGAATTTCAATCAAACAACTTAATGCATCCTCGCTGACTAAAAGTATTTGCATTTTTAAAAATAAAAACTTGCCAACCCCAATCTTTTGAACGGTGGTGTATGTATTGCATTAATTTAGCTTGATTGATGGAAAGGCACTTGACTTAAAATTCCACTACAGTGAGATAAACTGAACAACCTTTTGGTACTACAGAATCTTTTTAAAGAGTACAATTATGAGCAGAACAGGCCACTTATCGATTCTGAAACATAGCTTGTAGTGTTGAAGAGCTGTTGTGCATACACAAGCCATGAGTTTTTTTTTATCATGCTCAACTAGTTATTCTTTGTGTTTCCTTGCCAACTCACCCTGGCAATTTAACCTTGTGTACCGATGTGGTTAAGAGGTAATAAAATGATTTAGTTTTTAGAACATTCTTCAACATTTTTCGTCAAAACGCCAGTATTAAAACAGACTGCTCTTAAATAAGAGCAGACTGTGTGAGTGATTAAGCTGCTAAAATAGTCCGAAAAAATGGACGATCTGATTGATTCTTAATAATGTGTCTATTTTTCTTGCGAGATTTTATTTTATTTTTGTGCCTACTCAACATACTGTAGTAAATCCCCACAAGTGTAATGAAAACCCTATTCATTGGTCTGTTCAAAACGTTATTGAAGTGAACTGCAGTAAATTATTTTAAATACAGTTTTAGTGCTCACTGCCATCCAACGTTTAAACCGTTCAGATACCTGAGCAGGGGTTGTAAAGGTCAGAAGCACATCATTCACAGATGAATTTCATCATCTTGAGTGGGAGAGATTTGAGCAGCATGTGGAAAATGAAAGAAATAATGTGGAATTTAATCAGCTGCACTCTGTTTCACTGTTATTCAGATTTAATATGAGTGTTGGGACTCAGTGATGCATAATGTATGTTATTTTCCACCCCCCCCCAAAAAAATCAAAAAACAAAACAAACTGCTGCCTCCTATATTTAGGATAGATTCATTGCTTTAATCTTCACCCCTCAACAGGAATACATTCTATTTTTATCGCAGGAGGCCATTTTGTATGAAAGTATTCAGTTAATTACACAACCCAGTGGCTTTGGTATAGGCTGCACATTTTCTCATTAGGAAACACAGGGAGCCTGTACTGAATACTCATGAGGTTATTAGTTTAGCGAACTTAATTTCATCTCAAGAAAATTGTTTGTACCTGGAATTCTGATCCTGCCATTGCCATATCAACCTTTTACATTAGCTACATTAGACGCGAGTCACCATGATTACTTTAAGCTAATTTTGTGGTTGAAATCACAATGTTTCAGATTTAACCTACACCAGCAGGTAAGCTTTTGGGAATTAAAACCCTTTCATGAAACATTATTCTGCTTGTCTTGTGCATTTTGAAGAACTGATTAGAATTTTCTGCTTAAGTTCAAAATATTAAGAAATATCAAGCAAGCAACTGGAAGTTTAATGTAAGGAAGTAGGATTAAAATGATATTTAGTTGACATACTGTATTATCATCATTATCATCATATTTAATTATTTTTATCAAGATGGAAGAACATTTAATTTCCCAGAATTTATTATCTGTGTTCTTTGAATTCCAATCAGAGATAATCTTGCCAAGGTGTGCAGCTCTACCACTGGAGAAAGCATAACAGCCAACATGGATCACATGTGCCTTGTTAACCAATCACATCACAGCTTTGACGTCATTGAATTTATCTCAGAATTGTGTGACAGTCAATCACTGTGCGACAGCCAATCACTGTTTGCTGATATAATAGAAATAAATGAGTAAACTGAATCCTGCCTGTCGCAAAATTGTGTGACTCCTTTTATAAATTTTTTTTTCAGTGTAAACTCTAAAAATAGATCAATCTAAAAATAAAGGTTTAATGGCAAACATGTTAAAGATTAGGCAGTAGGCTGTTGATTCATGAAATTATAAGCTGTTTACCCCCAAGAGTTATTCAGTGTAGTGGAGCCTCTCTTCCATTGACATCCATTAAAACTTGGCCCTCCTTGTCTCTTCTCTGAGGACTGCGCATATGCTTTTTTTGCTGACCTTGGTACGGGTTGCCTTTACATAGCGAATCAATTTGTATATTCATCTCTCCTGTTTTGTTGCGTATAAAAATCAGATTCTGTAGGTGTGGCAACACTTAGAATGAGGAGACAGTTCTTTATAATTTTAATTTTGCACAGCCCTTAGTCTTATAGGCAATGTAACAAATGGACCATAAGCAGACTAAGTCAGTGAGTGCTTAGCCAGTAGGTTCACTACTTAGACTAACTTCACTGTATGTGGTTTAAGACGCTTGGGGCCGCCACACATCTTGTTCTTCGAACGCGACTTGAAGCTCTTCAAAATGCAGTGTTATTTCTTGCACAAGCCATTGGGTTCGGGCAGTGATAATAAATTATTTATACCAATTCGGCTATGGCAGCAGAGCCGCCAAAGCTCTGCCCGAAGGCGGGGTCATCGGCTTATATACCAAGGAGCTGTGAGAGAAAAAGCCGCGAGGCATAGCTCATTTGGAGACGGACGTGTGACACACATGGAAAACAGATGTGTTGGATGGCTTCAGATCGAGGTGGAGCTGTCGGGGCTCCATCCGTCTGCCACTGTCCCTCTTTGACCTTTTTGCACAACCAAGCACAGACGCCGGGCATGGAGTCCCGAGATTTTACAAAAGTCATGTCTAAAGCTGTGGAGGAGTGGCTGGAGTGAGTCGCCGCAGGAGGAGCAACAAAGTCAAAGATGAGTGCTTCTTGAGCCAAAAATTTACAAGCTTGTCTACCCTTCTTTCCTGGGAGGTCCACGACCGCGGAGATCACCAGGTCTTGGCTTTTGCCCCTACTCTGCTAGCTTCGTGGTCCTCGTCAACACCTCAAATCAGTGGACACGCGCGCGAGAAATAAGGTTACGACAGACTGCTCCCTGGATGAGTAAGTTGGCCAAATCTCTGCCCGCCCTTACGGCCATCGGGATGGTAAAGCCCCAATGGCGGCCCATCCTTGGAAAGCCTAGTGGTGTGGAGATGCGCCATTATGGCTAAACCTCACAGGGGATCAAGGAAGGATAAGTCCCTCCTTCCTTGACTCTCCGGTTTTCCCTATTGGCCTTATCTCTTTGGCCACCGAGCCAGTTGAGGCAGTCGCTGAAGCTTTACAATGCATTCAGCCAGCCTCGTACCAAGCATATTGCACTTGCTTCCTTGTAAAGAGTCGTTTTGGATAGGGTCTGTGTACCATTAACGCTCAATTTGGTTCTATGTTGCAGCCATAGCAGCTTATTCTACACTCCTTATAGTGGCCAATCCGGTGGGCAGGAAAAACGTGGTTGTTCATGCTCTTGAAGGTGGTTCTAGGAGGCCTCACCCACTTCGCCCCATCCCTGTCTCCTACATGGGATATGCCCACGTTCTTGTTGAGGGCTCTGACGAGCCCTCCATGTCTGCGCTACTACGTCCATTGCACTTCGTCCCTGACGTATTAAGACTGCTCTGCTTATAGTTTCATTTAGATTTTGGTAATAGTTCATACTTGGGAGATACTGCAGGTGTCTTCAGTGAGCCTCACTCTGCCTTGATATCGTGGCCCTTCAATAGACTATTAAGTCGTCATGAAAAACCAAGACTGGTTCTGTAATAAGGGCTCTTACTCTCATTTAATACGCACAGTGTAAAATACTTTCGTCTCAGCGCTTCGTACTTCGGAGCAAGACCAAGAGTTGAACTTACTCTGTCCCGTCAGGGCACTGAAAGTCTATGTTGAGCATTCCGCCCCATTCAGGCGGTCGGATCAGCCATTCATATGCTTCGGTGGCCGCACCAAGGGTTTTATCTGCCTCTAGTTGAGCCCACTATAACTAGTACGGCGTGGCCTCTTCGGGGCATTGGTTAATCCAGCGGTGTGTACCATTGCATGAAATGTGTGCACGGAGGGCGGGCGTTGAGCTCGCTGTTTGTCTCAAAATTTGCCAATTCTATAGTTGGACATCCCGGCCTTAAGGCGTGTGTTGGTCCTTTATGCATAGCAGCGGCATTTGGTACATATGACAACAGACGTTCTTGGCTGTTGCCTCCTCATGTACGCTCTCCGGAGTTTCCTTGAGGCTTTTGTTATTCTCGGATTATTTTTTTTAGGTCTGACGATGATACAAGGGGATCGACCTCTTTGAGTTTCCATGCCTACTCCTTTTGCGGTTTCACTGCCAAAATCCTGGTCCCTCTCAGCCAAATGTGGGTGCTGAAGGCAGTTCTAAGTATTATGTCGTGCGTCTCTAGCTATGCACGCGGGATGTTTGTACTGGTTTCCCCAAAGTCTTAAAACACAGACTTCTTTTTCGCAAACATGATTGTGAAGTATCGATAGAGAACCTACTTCGGTTCCGAATCGTAACCCGGTTCCTGAGATATGGAAGAGTATGCATACTTTCGCCATTTTGGATGTTTTTTTTCTTGTATTGTTGTCGCTCGCTTAATGTTTACGAAGAACCTGAGTGATCCTCATGTTTGATTTTTTGTGCCGGTCTTATTAGACCAGAGGATCCCTTTGCCCCCCCATGCTGGTTGGGCTTACCGCCATTAGACATAGTGCAACTTCAGTCTGCGGAGCCTATTCGGTTCGTTTTTTTTATCTCAGTGCTACAACCAACATATGCGCGACGCTGATAGTTTGCAGGCTTTATTATGAAAGGCTTAAGCATAGCGATGATAAAAGGGGTTTCCCCCCAAGAATCTAAAACCAGACGCAGTACTCGTTCGTATCTCAGAGAATCCGTGTTACGTAAGTAACCGAGTACGTTCGCTCATAAGACGACTCTGAAAGCAGTGCCATTTTGAGGAACCCCTCAGAAGATATGTTAGGTCAGTATAATGAGACCATATAGCCTTGTCAAAACTATCAATGCTCATTCTCACCCTTGGTTCAAAGTGAGGATATTTCCTTTTGAGGACAAAGGATTCTTCACTCAGGGTTAGCATCTGTTCTGTTAGAAACCATGTTGCTTCATGAAAATAGAGTGAGGCATATATTGTCATTTATTTTGACTAATAGAGGTCAAGGTCACAGCAATCAGATGAGACACTAGGAAATTAGATCAAATTACATTAAAATAGCAGCACAGGAAATATTGAATTCAAATGTGCAATCGAATCCGTGTATCATTCGATCATTAATTTTTTTATTTAATATTGAAAGTAGAAAAATTTAGGAAAACTGGCGGTTTTTCGTTTTTTCGGTTTTTTTCAAATAGAAATTCCCTTTTTTTACAAAACCCGACGTTCAGCTTAAATTTTCGTTTTTCGTTCAGAGGTAGAAAAATGAAATTTAATACAGTAGGTGACTCGTTATTCGATTTTACATAGTGGGCGAAATATTACAAAACAACCCTTTTTTTTGCTATGGGTCAGCTGAAGATCACACCCACAGTGCTATCATCACAGCTTCTTCCGCAGGCATCTAGGTTATTTAGCAGATATAATAGCCTCACTGCTGCAAGGTGTATGGATTATTAACACATTACATTGTCAACTACATTTAATTCTTTTTTCATCAAACAAAAGGCTAATGAATAGCGCAAACACAATATACGGTTCCGGCAGGAGTTCTAGACAGGCTTCTCGGGTATTGATAATAAAGATATTCTCTGCATCTAGATGTGGCATGGCAGGGTATATGACTGCCATAGCCTACACTGCTTACCCAGTAAGTCTGTTTGTTTGTTTATTAATTAATTTGTTTCAAAATAAATGTTTTAAACACTAAGACAAAAAGGAAGGAATAATAAATTGGCTCGGGTATATATAGGCCTATAATGTTCAAGCAAGAACTGCCATTCTGACTGACAACCAGAGAACAGCAGATATTAAATAGAATACTGTTAGAGTGTTGAATATGTAGTCTTGTTGTTTCGCAAATTGATTATAAATGATATCTCCACGGATAGCACTTTTGTGCGCGGCGTGAGCTGGCGACGTACTCGCACTGCAACGCCAAGATTTTTATGAACTAATTATAATAACTTGCCATTCGATTTGTTTTCTCACCAACCTCAGTATACTCCAGAATGTCTTGGAATATACGCTTTTATAGAGATGCATATGAGAGTTTTACGACAGATATGCATTCGAATTTAAAACAAAAAGAAAACATTAACCTAAAGTCACCATAGCTGCCATTGAATTATCGGCAGTGAGAGCAGGGCATTTTTGTGTAAGTATAGAGTGTATAACATTTTTACATTAAGCGGTGAGTAGTCACTCTAGTCTTCCACACAGTTCCAATAATTGGGATGGGTTAATTTAATCATATTTACGCAGACAAGACGCGGACTACAGTCAGCGCTAGAATGGATATTATGTGATAAATTAAGCAGCAGTCAATTGAAGCACATGTTTAAATATATTGTATGTATGATTAATGTCTCACTTGGATTTTTTTATCCAATTGGGATTTTTCCCTATTACCTGATACGTTTATTTCAAAATATTTAACTACAAATGCTCTTTGAGATATAAAGAGAACAACAAATGTACAGCTGCTGTAGCGCGTCTTCCGTCGGTCATCTTGAGATCTTTTCGGCGGTCATTTGCCACAAACATAAAGCCCACAGCGAATACTTGTCTTGTAAAAGGCTCATTTACGATTATTTGACGTAAATGCATTCTATATAAGTCAGTTTGGAATAAATAAATTAGCACTGTTTTGAGACCTGTGTATAATGATAAAAATTTGTCGACTTTACAGTCTGGAAATACTTTAGGCTATAGCAATTATGTCTGGGACCCGTATCCACCTAAGACCGCTGGTTAATAGAAGAAGCCCTCTGCCCGTGTACCGAGTGTGTCGAGTATTTAACCTCGTTGCTTTGAGGAGAAAAATATGAAATGTAGTTGTCAGTTAAAATGGGTACGAATCATACAATATGCAGCAGTGGAGGACTATGATTTATGCGGCGCCTGATTATGCGGAAAATTGATGAGGCAAGGTGTGAGCTTTTCGGGTCTGACCAATCTCAGTCACGAAAGTGGCACTTCATTCCCGCTCACGTGTAGAAATGACTATCAAGCTGTTGATCCATTTGTCTTACCCCTGAATTGAGAATATTCGAAAATAAGCTGTTCTTCTTTTTTACAATTTTGGAAAAAAAAAACGAATAAGGAAGCCCTTTTGCATTTTCTACATTTTAATATTAAATAAAAACACTCGATTTTATGATCGTAATGTATACACGGATTCAATCGAATACGTGTATCATTAGATCATGTTCGTTTTTTTATTTAATAGGAAAGTTAGTTTTTTTTTTTTTAAATGAAGAAAAATGGCTCCTTTTTAGTTTTGTTTGTTTTTTCGAAAAAAACGAAAAAACACGAATTCAGCTTAAATTTTCGTTTTCGTTTCGGGGTTTTTTCTAGACAATGGATTAACAGTTGTATCATTTTAACCCAAGAACGACAACCGCAATTTTAGTGATTTTCGTTTTTCGTTTGTTGTTGAAAAAAAAAAACAAATAAACGGATTATACAGTAGCATATTTTCCTTTCAATATTACACATCAAAAAAGATTGATCGAATGATTAACGGATTCAATCGGTCAGTTTGGCCTATGCAGTTTCTGTGCAGCAGGTGTATGAATAGGAGAATAATAAATTAAGAACAAATTTAAAGTTGAGGACGTCTTCAACAATTAGTGCAAACAGTGGAAGATTCTCAAATTGGATCAGGACCTTATGCTGAAGGTATTTTATTTTGAAGGGCATACAACACATTGTAAAGTTTTAACATAATAGTATAATCAGATTTCACATTTTCAATTGTGTGCCATGTAAAATAATACTAATAATAATCATAATAATTATCAACAGCTTTGTGTGATATCTATTGTGGATTTAGTCCAGTTAACGTAAATTTTGCTGGTAATTAGGATATAGATTGGGTCCAAAAGTCTGAAACCCACTAGGTGAAATTGTTAATATGGTGTTCTTTGTTTAAAATCCCAATCTGTATTTCCAGGGTGATATCGATGACCTAATACTATTAATAATAATTAATGTTAAACAATTCATTATATATTAAAAACATTAATAATACTTGAAAAGGAGTTTTTACAAGTAAAGAGGGGACATTAGATGATTGGCAAGCCTTTACTGATTTCCTCTTCCTTTTCACCTGTTGTTCTTCTCCACCATTGCTCTTTTTCACAGTTCTTCACAATTCTTTGCAAATGTCTTCTCAAGGCTGATGATGATGAAAAATACATTCTGCAGCTAACCAGCATACAGTAAACCAGCCATAATTTTCTTGGTGGTGAATAAATTTTTTCACAACAATCATTTCTGTTTTCTTAGTCATATAATATATTCAGTGAACAGGAATAACTTTGCCGAAATATTACATTCTATTCAAGATAAACATTGACAAAAAGTCTTGGGGAATTGCTTTATTGCTGTGGGTGCAGAAACCCTTGACTCACAACTAGTTACTCTAAGACTATATAACCTTGAGCCCATCCATTCTAATCCCTTTGGGTCATTACATATACAACCTCCATCCCTAAAGCTCTTTACATATGGTCCAGGCCTCCTGTCCATCTCTTTCTGCTATTTAACATCTTTACAAGTTTGCTTCCACAGCATGCACCAATCACTCTTTCAATTCCCTTCATGCTCAGCTTTAGACTTTATCTACCCAAACAGCTGCCAGTGCGAGGGTGAGGTCTGTTCCCCTTTCCCATGCACCTCTGCTTTCTCTGACAAACAGATGGATCTGTCCGTTTCTCTGTATGCAAACCGTCATGGGGTGAGGCCAGAGAACAGACAATAGGCT
>JADLZN010010980.1:0-19038 GCA_018155175.1 Sinocyclocheilus anophthalmus
CAAACTTTCAGCCTTCCAAAATTTTATTTAATTTCTTAATGTTAAAAAATTATAGCGATCAATAGAATTAAATAATAATGATTTAAGACCAGTTGTTAGAAAGCAGAATGAAATAGGAAACTGTCTAAAAAGTTAACTTTTTTGTTTATAAACCTGCTTTAATTGAATCATTTATTAATTTATATTTGATGCATTTCGCAGACACACTTATCCAGAGCAACAGACCTTTATCTTCACATAAGAGATTCAAGTTGTTGTGATTATTGCACGTGTGCAATTCAGAAAAGTTGCCTGCTTTGAAAGGACTTCCTATACACGTTATATGGCCAAAAATATAGATATAATTCAATCTAATAGAAATAACCAAGCTAACACAAGAAATAATGGGTTTTCTCAGGTGATTAAGGGTGCTGAGATCTTGGAGGTGTTGCACAGTTTACCTGCTGTCCGTCAGTACCTCTTCTCTCTCTACGAGTGCCGTTATTCCGTATTCTTTCAATCATTGGGTAGGTAAAATATTGGTGAGCATGCTAGTAGCTCATAGTATAAACCTTTAAAGAACAATTGAGGAAAATGTTATTGCTTAACTAGCCACGCTTAAGATTAATGTTGTAAGCTATGTTGTTATTTTTTGCAGTGTTTATTGAAAGTGCTTCTCCAACTCTGCTCTTCTGTTATTGTTTAAAAATGTGTTGGTCAGATGTTCCACCTGTTTCTCCTCTGTAGCTCGAGTGGAACAGGAGATGAAGCAAGACTGGTTGTTTGCTCCTCATTACCGTTACTATGTCCGAGAGATGCGCATCCTGGCCTATGGCCAGCTGCTGGAATCCTACCGCTCCCTCACGCTGGGATACATGGCCGAAGCGTTTGGAGTCAGCACAGAGTTCATCGACCAGTACGCTCCCACATTCATATAAACAACTATGTAAACATACAATATTTCTAGGCTTACTTTGGTCTTTTTCTTACCCAAGGGAGCTGTCGCGATTCATCGCCGCAGGACGTTTACATTGCAAGATCGACAAAGTTAATGAGATTGTGGAAACCAACAGGTGAAGACCTTAATATTTGTGTATTGGTTTAAATCTCTGTTGGATCTGTAAGCTAAGTGTCTTGTCTTTTTTCCCCCCCTAGACCTGATAGTAAGAACTGGCAGTACCAGGAGACCATAAAGAAGGGCGATCTTCTGCTGAACAGAGTGCAGAAGCTGTCCAGAGTGATCAACATGTAGTCCAACATATGGCATTTGATCGATACCCATGTCTTTTCTTGTGAACAACCTGACTTTTGTTTTATGTACAGTATATAATAAAACTGAATTGGAGGAAACGTTTGAGCTTGTCTTTGGTGTGTGAGCGAATGGGAAAAAATGAGTCTGACACATTTTTCTTATAAATAGCTGTATAAATTATTTTTTTTATATTTACAGAAACTTGTTACAAAACAAATATACTATACAATCTTTTCTTTAAATATTAAGTAAATCTACCCTACTGTGTTTGTTCATGAATTACATAGCAGCCAACACACAAAAGTCCAGCTGATCAAATGATTTTTGAATATGTATACAAAAAAAAAGGGGGAAAAAAAATCAAAATATACACTTGTACATAAGTTTATATGTAGAGGCTTCTTCCCCAAAAAGCAAACAGTTTTTTTTTATCTTCGATTCACATTCCAAATCTGTGGTGTTTAATCAAACATCTTCACAAAGCTTTCATTATCTGAAAACAGTGGAGTTACAATTTCAAGGTAAACAGTACATTTATCTGCCTAAAACATTGGTTGAAATCACTGACTTAGCCACCAAAATATCTATCCCTCTCGCTTTGAAAATGTCTAATATCAAAAGTAGTCATAAAAGAACACAAGGGACAGACAGGAAGCTTTCTCATGTCATTGTCAAGAAAGTGTTACTCCTCTGCCATGCATTTCATCAATCAGAGTTACCGCTCTACTTGAAGGGGAAAAGGGCAATGTGTGAGATTGCTAGGCAGGTTTAAAAAGTTTCTAAACCCTTATATAACATTCAAGTACTGTGAAAAAAAGAATACATGAAATAAAAAGCTCTGCCATAACAACAGTTGATGAGAAACTAATTCAGGCACTTTCTCTTTTTTTGTCAGCGTTAAAAGCAAATGAACAAGTAATTAAAAAGCAGTGTATCCAATTACAACATTTGGCAACAGTGGTGCACATTTTGCACTGTTCAACTGTTTTGTTCCCTCTCCAAGTTAGAAAAGTCCTACAAAATACATCAGCCACCCAGAAATCTTTTGCACAGTTAAACGGGCCATTTTGATCACATTCTCTGACCTCTTGGTTTGAGATGGGGAGGAATCATGAGGGAAAAGGAGCACTACTGACACCTAAATAATAATACATAATGATTCCCCACTACTGTGGCAACAATCTGTCCGGGGGAACTCGGTGTGTGACTAACAAGAAGCTGTGTTCGGATAGAGTGGCGTATTGCATTATCGGCTTGGCAGTGAACCACTTCTAATAATCTTAGAATGTTTCCATTTACTAAATAAATAATAATGATCTCAATTGTACCAAAAATCGTTTACGAAAATGCCTGTGCAAAAATACATCTCCATATGTACAATTCTTTAACAAAATATGTATTCTGAAATAGGGATAATTCAATATTTGTATTCGGTTTTGTGTACGAAAAAGCAGAAGGAAAAAAATACACAAACAAAATCATGCTCTACTTCTCAGCGACCAGTGCTGACTGACATCAGTGGAGTTCAGGAATTTACAGGAGTTTTAAAGAGAAGCCCCAACTTGCACAAAATCCAGCTCAACATCTCTTATGAAGATCAACGAGTCAAAAAAGGATCTATCGCCTTTAAGCCGACAGACCCACAATAAAAACGAGATTTAAATCAGAATGTCCAGCTCCTAACCTCTTTAGGGTCACAAAGAACAAAAGCTTGTGTCGGATCCATGCAGAAACGTTGAGTCGCGGTATAAGATCTCACTTAATGAGATGGTGCTGGCCAGACTTCTGTATATGTGTCTCACAGTATTGAGTGTCGTGTAGATGTCTACTCCATTGCTGAGATGATAGTGTGTCTGTAATGTTGGTCTATGGCTCAACATCAGCTAGCCACGAGCCCCTTTCTGAGACTGAAACGGCACATAACGATACCACGCCTAAGGCATCTTCACCAGGAAACTCTCCTACAATCATTTTCGAACGAGACTGCAGATTTTAGTACATTAAGATTTCAGCACATGCTTCTTTATGGGTAATTGTAAGAGGTGAAACATCACCTGCCGGAGCAATTTTTGCATGTGCTAAAAGGTTTAATGAATCAAGCCCTCAATGTACCTAAAACTGAATATCTGTATTGTCCAAGTTATGGTTTTTAAGAGGATTACAGTATTGTCGAGGTTTTTTTGGAGCTTCAAGAGATGACTGTTGCTCAGAGATTCAGGAAAGACATGCTAGGCTACTACACAAACCTGAAATTATTCAAAATAAACACGGTGGGTGGGTGGGGGTGGTCTAGTGCTTTCACTACGCAAGGTCTTCCAGCTTGATTTGGGGTTGGATTTTTCAGTAAAAAAGAAATTGCAATAAAACAGCCGGAATTAACTAAATAAATAACTAAAGTTTTGAAGTTGGTAAATGGTAAAGGAAAATGGTATATGATAAATATTTTGTTCTGTTTGCTAACCTGTAAACAAAATGTGGTCTAAAAAATGTTTAGTTTGCATAATCTTTAAGTTTAGGTTGCTCATGTTGAAACTCCACTCCAGTCATGTCTATCTGCAGTGAGTGTAGTTTAATCTAATACAGCCTTCCAGTGAGAGATCATGTGTATGATTAACTTAAGTTGATTGTGTGTCTACTTTAGGGATGTTCCTCTCCTGTACACTTCCTCCAAGGCTGAGTAGGATTACAGTTTCCAGTATGTCCAGTATGTCCACACCTTCAAGCTAACATACCGAAGAATATCGGTAAAGCAACTCATCTTGTTCACGTCACACATCCCTTCTATGCTTGGTAGTGTTGGCGAGGCTACGCACCAGCCCAAATCTGTACCTTCCGACCCCAGCGCAAGTGCTCAGGCTGGGCAGCTCATGCTCTACGCAGCAGGCTTTGTACCCAATGGTGCATTGTATAGATTCATTATAACCTCCGACAGGAGAACTATATCTCTCTGGCTTATTATCCTATCCCCAGAGAGTGCCCCTGCATGGCTTTGGGAGGAAATCCCCACGAAGGACATCAATGGGCCACCCAGTATGCATTCCACCCTGAGGATTGTGGGAAGAGTAAGAGAAAAAGAAGGCCTCGTGCAGAGTGGCATGAGGGGGCTGAGGGAGCTCTGGGTCCAGCCTACTGCTCAGCACGCTCAGAGCCTCCACACCTGTGTCAGGGACGAGCCTTTGGCTGTGGGAAACACACACACAAGTACAGAAATGTAATGTGTAAGAGGAAAGAGACAATATTACATTCTAAACTAAAGGAAGGAATTGGATGCTGTTATTAACCTGATGTATGAGTGAATTGTTAGGGAGCCCTGGTGGTCCAGGTATAGAGCGAGCATGCTTGCTGTGGATGTTGTTGATTGATGGAGACTTGGATATTTTGGGCCTGCCAGGACCTTGTCCTCCTCCCCCTCCTGCTCCAGACACTGTCAAAATCATTACAAAGTTAAAATAAGACACAGCACTTTTTATAATCAAGCAAACAGCATATAATAATTATTTCAAGTTTACTAATTAAATTGGGTTTCTAGCGTTTCAGGACTTTCTATAATGATGTGAATACAGAAAAAAGAGATTAGTCAGCCTGACAGTTCTGGATGATCTCTGTTCAGTTTTGAAGTAAACTTTGAAGAGAGGCAAAGTGAAATTTAACAAAAAAAACTTGATTGGAACTAAACTGAAATTAAACAATTGCAACATTTTATTTAACATGAAGTGAAAACGTAACCGGATCAAAGTAAAACTGAAATATTATAGAAACTGGATTAACACTACAATGAAGTGAAATATAAACTGGATCAAAACTAAATTAAAATGAATCAGAAACCAAATGAAAACTAAACTGAAATAGAATAGAAATGGAAACTAAACTAAATTACTATTAGACAATTAAAAAAGGACTGAAACCAAAATGAGATGAAATAGAAACTAGATCTAAATAAACTAGATCTAAACAAAGCAAATTAAATGAACTGAAATTAAATAGAGAATGGACAAATACTAAAAAAGGTATTTGACAGCCTGGATTAAAACTAAACAGAAACTGGATCAAAGCTAAACTGAAATAAAATAGAAACCAAATTAACTGGAATGAAACAGAAACTGAATACTAAAATAAGATTAGACAGAAATCTAGATTAAAACTAAACTAAAATTAAATGCAAACTTGATCAAAGTTAAACTCAAAATAATGCAAAATTTTAAAATCTAAACCAAATTGATAAAATGAAATAGAAACTGCATTTAATACTACAATGAAATGAAACAAACCAAATTAAAACTAAAACTGATATGAAACAGAACCTGAATTGATACCAAAGTGACATTAGATTCTCGATTACAACTAAACTGAAATTAAACAAACTGGACTGAAACCAAAATAGGATGAAACAGAAACTGGATTAAAATATAAAACGAAATTAAACAGAAACCAAATGAAATCTGAAATGAACTAAAATGAAACCAAATCTAGATCAAAACCAAAATGAAACCGGAATCTGGATAAAAAATAAATAAAACCAAACACTAGGATTATACACCTGTGCTGTTGAGGCTACTTGAGCCAGGTGAGCACTTCCTCCTTTTGGCTTCCAGACGTGCATCTGCGTGATGATCGCTGCTCTGATGAACAAATGGCCCGAGGGAGAGGGTGGAATCACTGCTGTTCATCACCACGCTCATGCGTTTAATGGACTCGGCCGGGCTGCCTGAGGGAGGGCCACGTCCTGTCGACTCCTGCTTCAAGCTCAAAGAGTTGGCCCTGCCTGGGGTGCAGTTTACCCCCACACTGTACACCCCGCTGTGGGATGACGACAGCATTGTTGACGATGAAGATGAAGAAGGGGTGGAGGCGAGCGAGGTGTGGTAGGCGCTGCCAAGACTGGAGGAGTTTATCCCGCAGTTCTTCTTAAAAGATGAGGAGGAAGAGGATTCAGAGGTGTAAGTGCTATGGGTGGTAAACAGGGAACTGTTTTTCCGCTTCTTGCCCGAACTCAGGCTACCACTCGCACAACCGCTGACGCTAACACTGCTGTTAGTACTGCCCCTGACGATAGAGTTACTTAGGCTGAAGGATGGCTCCCGAGCCTTAAAGGACTTTGTACCAGATCGGGATTTGAGGGGTCGGTTGGAGCCCAACGAGGGTAGCGAGGACGAGTGGGCTGAAGGCATCTGGGGTGATGAGGCTGACACTTGTCTAGAAGCACCACTGTAGGCGGGCTGCTCGGTGGCGGAGGCTTGCGGAGAAGAGCGGGCATTCAGGGTGGTGCCATATGACAGGACCGGCTTGCTGTCATAAGGCGGTGGTGAGGACAAGCTGAGAAACCCTGCAGAAATGGAGGAGGATGAGGAAGAATGGGAGTTTGTGCTTGTCCGGTGAGAGGCTGTCAGTGTTGTTGCAGAGTTCTCTGACGCCAGTGGGATTTTCCTACAAAGTAAATGCAAGAAATCACAATTAGGATTCTGTTTAATGGAAAAACAGCTGATTGTGGGAAGGGTCTCACACACACTTACTTCCACATTTGTGAGTTGACATGTTTGTCCAACATGGTGGTGAGAGTACAACGTACTTGATCCCAGCGCCGGTCGAACGCGTAACAACCTCTACCGTACAATCGACTTCCAAAAGTGCAGTACCTGGGAAGCCGAACAGGCCCCTGGTTCCATGGGAACCCTGACACCAGCTACATTTACGACCTCCTGGAATGTAGGTGAAGAAAATCGCTTCCTTGCCAATAGGGAAAATCCACAAGGGAAGGACATTTCTTTGCTAATTAATTAATAGGAAAAACTTTCTTTGAATGAACACACACATCCTTCAGGTCATTGTGTATATTATCGTCATCGTGTATTTTGTTCTGAAATTGTATACTGTTTATGCAGGCTTGTGATGGAAACACTCATTCCTCTCATCTTATCTATATTTAATCCTACCATGTTTAGTATCTATGATTTTGTATTCGGATGATCTAATTGAGAGTGGATATTGTATGTTTACACCTACGCAACTTATTAGTGTTCTAAGAGTCTTTAATAACTTTTACACAAGCTTCATACCACAAATTACCATACTTTCCAACAAAGGGCCATAAAAAACGCCCTGTATCTCAGAACCCCCACTTGAGGTTCCGGATTTCCTCATTGGACAAGCCCATCTTGAAAGACGGAGATCTTCTCCGACCTTAAAGGCCACACTTCATGTGACCGCCCAGTCGGTGGTTTGTTGGAATTCTGAGAAGATGTGAGCTACAACGCTCCAGAACATCCTAAGTTATTTGCCAGGCTTCGGCCTCGACCTTTCCACTTCACCAAGATTCTCTGACTCAAACTAGTTCTTTTCATCAACTAATTTCAGCAAAGATCAACTGGAAACCTTAAGATTGCATCAGGAATCTATTTTCAGACAGACAAGACTTGCAAGTATCAAAATTAGTCTTATTAATTAGGTATCATTTTGCACCTTTTTACAAAGGTGTGTTAGAACTAAGAATCTGACGCTTCCCTCAGGTGAAGATCTGCTGATATGGGCAAATGAGTCATAAACTTTCATTCCTGATGTCTCTTTTCGTACGAGGTAAGCTTTAACCCTTTATATACCAACGGATATGCGTGTGTGTGTGGTGTGTGTGTATATGTATGTTAGACAGGTTATGTGTTATTATATGTCAGACTAGTTTAAGTGTTTATTTAGTTAATAAAACCTTACTTGTATCAAACTTGACGTGGTTCATTGTTTGCTTATAACTTGAGTCACTTAATCATGCAGATTTATGTTACAAGCTCGGTGTAGAATTGTACAGTGAGATAGTTATTTCCCTTAACCAGGAAATTACGTTCTTAGAATTGACAAGACAGTTGACCCTGAGGAGTCAGCTAAATATCTACAGCGGATCTAAAAAAATTCATACCGGTAATTAATTATAACTAGTTATGATTAAATAATCATATTTCAGAGCGATTCGTTACAATGTCCTAACATAGTCTGCCCTATACCTAACCCCACCGCCACCATGGGCCACTCGATCCGCAACGTTGACATCAGCAAACCGCTCTCCCATACGATGCCATACATGCTGTCTGCCATCTGCCTTGTACAGTGAAAACCAGGATTCATCCGTGAAGAGGAGAATTCTCCAAAGTGCCAGACGCCATCGAATTTGAGCATTTGTCCACTCAAGTCGGTTATGACGACGAAGTGCAGTCAGGTCGAGACCCGATGAGGATGACGAGCATGCAGATGAGATTCCCTGAGACGGTTTCTGACAGTTTATGCAGAAAATCTTTGGTTATGCAAACCTATTGTTGCAGCAGCTGTCCGGGTGGCAGGTCTCAGACGATCTTGGAGGTGAAGATGCTGGATGTGGAGGTCCTGGGTGTGTGTGGTTACACGTGGTCTGCGGTTGAGAGGCCGGTTGAATGTATTGCCAAATTCTCTGAAACGCCTTTAGAGACGGCTTATGATAGAGAAATTAACACTCAATTCACGGGCAACAGCTCTGGTTCCTGCAGTCAGCATGCCAATTGCAAAAAAAACTTGCGACATCTGTGGCATTGTGCTGTGTGATAAAAACTGCACATTTTAGAGTGGCCTTAAATTGTGGCCACCCTAAGGCACACCTGTGCAATAATCAAGCTGTCTAATCAGCATCTTGATATGCCACACCTGTGAGGTGGATGGATTATCTCTGCAAAGGAGAAGTGCTCACCAACACAGATTTAGACAGATTTGTGAACAATATTTGAGAGAAATAGGCCTTTTGTGTACATAGAAAAAGTCTTAGATCTTTGAGTTCAGCTCATGAAAAATGGGGGCAAAAACAAAAGTGTTGCGTTTATAATTTTGTTCAGTGTAGATATAGATAGAAGTAGATAGATTGTATGGATGGACGATTGGCGGACGGACGGACGGACGGATGGATGGATGGATAGATAGATAGCTATGGATGTATGATGGATGATTGATGGACGGACGCCAATGATGGGCTGGTATGGATGATAGAGAGGGAGGCTGACAGACAGACAGACAGACAGACAGATAGACAGCAGATAGATAGATAGATAGATAGATAGATAGATAGATAGATAGATAGATAGATAGACATGGATGGATAGATGGATACATATTTGATGATACAATGTTTACATGATTTTTGTTTCACAGAAAGTCATATGCTATAATTGAAAAATACTCAATGACATAGTGAGCCATGAATTCTGTGGTTCTTCTTTCACAAAAGCATCAGTTGCTGTGTGGAACATAAAACCAGTCACATGAAACTAATCATGTGGTTGGCTTATTCAGTAAAATGATGAGCAAAATCAATTACAGTTATTAATCTTCTGTTATTAAATCATCAAAATGTAGAAGTATAATTGTTACTTGTGAGCTTTTCCAAACCACATTTTCAGCAGGATGACTAGCAGCTTTAACTGAGATAGATAGATAGATAAACAGAAAGGCGTACAGACATGACAGATTGAATTCTAATGTTGTTTAATATGGCCTAGTGTATATCTCTTGACTTTCTACCCTGACCTCTAGGTCATGGAGTACACTTTTTTTCACCTACGAGTACAGACATATAGAAATACACTCACAGCCTGCAGCTTGTTTAGGAGCAAATGTCAGCACACAAGGGCCAAGTGTGTGTGTGTGTGTGACTGAGGTATGTGTGTTCATGCATTCATACATCTCTAGCAGTTTTTGAAAATAAGCACGGTTCCACTAAATCGTTATATCGTTTTTCCTTAGAGTATTAAACACACAAATCAGGCCATATTGTTTCATCAGAAGCTAACCCAAAACTGCGGAAGAATATAATATGTTTCATCAAATACATATTGCAGGTAGTTGTACTGTGCTCCAGGCCGCACCAACTGCGACTTTCATGGGTGAATGAAACAATCAATTTAAGACTTTCCTGTTTTCAAAAACACACTAGTGCTTTCTTTTTCACTCGCCATATTTCGCCCAGTGTTTTATTCAGGGTCTTGGCAGAAATTCCGACGGTAGTAAAGAGGTCTTAATCATGCATACGATGTTCCAGTCTGTCACAGAAACGATTATTGTTAAGATAACATTCTCTGAGTAAGCCAATTATACTCGGTGCAAAACATTGAAAAGCTAGCGTATTTGTTGAATTGACCGAGGATGTGTTGGCAGCTCTAAAAACTGAAGAAAGCTATCTTGCTATCGTACAAGGGACACTTTCTTTCACTGTGTTAATATGTTTAGAGGTGTAGTTGAATGGTCATTCATGTATATGTAGGAAGATTAATTAAAGGCTAAAAAGTAAAACACACCTATGGTAAGATTCAACTAATCGACAAAATAATCAGTTAGCAGCCTTTAAAACTGGATTCTTGGCCAGCTATGAAGGACTTTAATATACAAGCTATTTAAAGGAATTCACCTAAAAATGAACCATGCTGTCCGAATTATTCACCTATCTAATTTCAACCTGTATGTTCCTTACTGCTGTGGAAACATAAGTTATTTTAAATATATTAAAGTTAATTGCTAACTTCGTGAAAATGTGTAAGTGGGCATATTTTAATCATCTCTAAAAATAGTGATGTATTCTGCACAGGAAAAATAGGATGTTGATGGGTTGATTAGATTCAACCTAAGGCACTAATCACAAAATTTATGGTAATAAGGAATAAGACAAAACACTAAATGGGTGATCATTAGAAATTGGGCTAAATAGCCATTTAACAAAAGTGTATTTCTCTACACAAACAGGGGGAGGGGAAAGGTGCACTCAAGATTCTGCAAGATTTTAATTTATGCAACAGAGAGTGTTATAGAATCGTTGATTAAAAAAAAAAAAAAAGTTAATGCTAAAGTAGAAAGATATATTCTAACCTAAGCCTAAACTTCTGGTTTTATGAGGGGTTCAAGCACGAAGTGCTGAAACCCTATTGTAATTGTTAGGATTATTATTATTATTATTATTATTCTGCCGTAAAACTGATCGTGCAGACCAAACCGTAAGGCCTAGAGAGCTGAAATTTGGCCAGAAGGTAGAGCTTCCTGAGGGGACATTCTGACAGAGACTCACCCCAATCGGCCAATAGGTGGCGCTACAGCGATCAAAAACGCAAAAACTCGTAACTCCTACACCGTTTGTCTTAGACTTAAGTGTCTTATATCAGCTTCCTTGGCTCAATCAAAACAAAATGACTATATCCGATTTCATTTCCATCTATAAATAATTTCCGCCATTTAGAATTTTGTCAGAAACCTACTTTTGCAAACTAGTCCTAGGTTTTCCACCTGATCGGAAGCAAACCAGTGCAGAAAGTTGTTGGACATAAATATAAAAATAATAAAAAAATGTTAAAGTTCAACGTCAACCGTCGCTTAGGGACGCAAAATGGTCTGTTAGGGATGGGGACATTTTACTTAAAATGGCTATAACTCCTGAACGATGAAGATATCTTCACCAAACTTGAAACACTGTGTGCAAACACATGTTGTATAAAGACGAAAAAAACCAAAAAATTACGAGAGACTATGCAACGTTGGTCAGATTACCTGAAATTGGGATGGCCCAGTGTGTCCTTCGTCCAAAGGGAACAAGTGACGATGAGGCATTCGGTATCTCCAAAACAAACATGGCCGCCTGGAAAAACAATTGTAAGAACTATTGCGGGCTACGGAGGTCAGATCGGAACGAACGTGGTGGGCATGTTCGGAACAAGCCCTCAAAGGTCTGTAAGAATTTTTGTTTAAAGGAAATCGGCCACGGGGGGCGAAATGCGTTTCAAGTGGAAATTATTGTATATTGAGAGGATTGTTCACACAGCAACACATAGCATATAATTGATTGATCGTCTCATAACGAGTAACTTTGCATCAAGAACCTGCGTCAGATCAAATCGTTATTAAAATTCTACAATACGTTAAAAACCTATCTTTTGCAAACTAGTCTAGGGTTTGTGCTCAATCTCGATCCACCCACGGCGGCGCAATTCGCTGGAATCTTAGATCAAACATTTATCAAAAAAATGTTGAATTTTGTCCTTCTCTTACTTTTTAACGGTGTCATTTAGAGAAGGAGGTGTGGCCAAATATACCCAAATGCCAATAAAACCTAAACAAAAACTCAAAACTTTACAAAACTTGGTGAAAATATGTGACTGATCACACTTAACAAGCATGCACATTTTCATGAATATCGGTCAATAGGTGGCGCTAAAACAGTAAACAAAGTATCCAAAAACACAATATTTCATATAAAAGAAGTAAATGTAAACAAAACGTTCAAATATTCACACAAATACTAGATCTTCATATCATATGATAGATCTTGTCATTTTGAACAACTTTGCCTCTGGGAATAATGTTGTGAATAAAACATGGTAATTAAATATTCAAGATTATTTAAAAAAAATACTTTTGCGAACTAGTCCTAGGTTTTTCGCCCGATCAGAACCAAACCAGTGCAGAAATAATCTATGGACAGTGTTTATGAATAATTATCAAAAAAAGGTTGAGCTTTCAATCACGGTCGCAAAGGGGTGCCAAAACGTTCGTAAGTAGCGGGGCCAATTTGACTAAAATGGCTATAACTTTTGAATGGAATGAGATATCTTCACCAAACTTGGTATGTATATGTATGAGCTTAATATTTGGTCAAATAAAAAAAAATGCGAAGCTCTGCCACTTGGTGGCGCTATAAGAGGGGGGACAAACAAAAAAAAAAAAAACAGCTATATCATACGGCAACCGGTGTTGTCGACTGCAAATGGTAGCAGTGTCTTTGTCCAAAGTGGCATAAGTGTCTATGAGGCTATTCGCGTATCTAAAAAAACATGGCCGCCATGGCGAAATAATTGTAAGCCCTATTTGACAGGGTTAACCGAGGTCCGATGGGCCACGAAACTTGGTGGGCAGTTCGGACATAGCCCTAAAGGTCTGTAAGATAATTTGAAAAAAAATCAGACTGGGGGGCGAAAATATTGCGTTTTTTCAAGTACATAATGATTGTATATGCACGATTTTTCAAATAAACAACAATATGCATATAATTTGATAGATCTCCTCATAACGAGCAACTTTGCCTAAAGAACCATTGCTGTCAATCAAATCGTTCATTAAATATTCACAAATATGTTAAAAACCTACTTTTGCGAACTAGTCCTAGGTTTTTCACTCAATCTCGATCAAACCACTGCAGGAATATTCTCTGGACACTCTAGATCAATAATTATCAAAAAAAGTAGAATTTTGTTCTTTGGTTACCTTTAACGGGGTCATTTAGAAAAGAGCGTGGTCAAATATACCCCAAAACCCATAAAGCCTAAACAAAAACTCCAAACTTTACAAAACTTGGTGAAAACATGTGTCAGATGACTCTTAAAAAGCATGCAACTTTCATGGAGATGGAACCTTAGGTGGCGCTATAACAGTTGAAAAGGCCTCAAAAATACAATATTTGTATAGAAAATGACCTCAAATTACAGAACATGTACATATATTCATAAAAACACCTGATCTTCATATCATATGATAGATCTCATCATTCTGAACAACTTTGCCTCTGGGACAAATGCTGTCAATCAAATCGTTCATTAAATATTCAAGAGTATTAAAACCTACTTTTGGCGAAACTAGTCCTAGGTTTTTCATCAATTAGATCAAAACACTGCAGATAGTCCCGGGATTCTTAGATCAATAATAGCAAAAAAAGTTGAATTTGTCATTGGTTAGCATAGGGTCATTTAAATGGTGGCGTGGTAAAAATCCCAAAAGCCTAAAACCTAAATGAAAAACTCAAATACTTTACGAAAACTGGTTAAAATCGGTGTCAGAAGACCACTTAAACAAGCATGCAAGTTTTTAGACATTGGGACTATAGGTGGCACTTACACAGTTAAAAAAAAGGTCTCAAACAGTTTCGTAGTAAATTACATCAGATGGTAGAACAGGTCATTTAGTCACCAATACATAGATCTTCATTAGTTGATAGATCTCGCATTACAACAACTTTGCTCTCGACTATGCTGTCATCAAAATCGTTCATTAAAGAAATATGTTAAAAACCTACTTTTGGAACTCGTCCGAGGTTTTTCGTCAATCCGACAAACCACATGCAGATGAAATTACTCTGGCTCCTAGATGCATAATATCAATTAAATGTTTATCAACAAAAAATTGAATTTTGTCTTGGTTAACCTATAACCGTAATTATAAAAGGGCGGGCCAAAATACCCAACAAAAGCCTATAAACCCAACACGGAAAAACTCAAACTTTGCGAATCGTGCAAAAACACAGGTGTCAGACTGGGGGGGGGGGGGGATCTTAACAAGCATGCAAGTTTTATGGAGATCGGACGACAGGTGGTGCTATAACAGTTAAAAAGGCTTCAAAAACACAAGATTTCAATGGTAAATGGCCTCAAATTGCTAAAAAAAACTCATATATTTACATAAACACTAGATCTTCATATCATATGATAGAGCTCCTCATTCTGAACTTTGCCTCTGGGACCAATGCTTTCAATCAAACTGTTCATTAAACATTTGAGATTATTAAAAAATAAAATACTTTTGTGAACTAGTCATAGGTTTTAAACTCAAAATCAATAAAAATCAGTGCAGTACAATTCTCTGGACTCTCTAAGTCAATAATTATCAAAAAAAATGTTGAACATTTGCATTTGGACAACTATAAACCGGTCATTTTATAACATGTTCTTTAGATTGTGTAGCCAAAGGCCTAAAAACCTAAAAGAAAGCCGACAATGTCTCTCAAAACCTGTGTAAAATGATGTATAACTTCATTCTAAACATGCAAAAAATTGGGCAAAAAATAACACTGTAATACTTATAAAGGTTAAACACAGTGTTGTATGAGAAATTGCATTTATAACCACTAGATGGCAGTGGAAGACCACTAATGGCCTCATTAAATAAACTGAAACAGTACTGTTCATAGGTTAGGTTATGGATTCAAGCTAAGATATTATAATATCACTGTTATAACATTTAAAATCACATTGAGTCAAAGTTTACCATTTTGTTCATTCAGACATATAAGCTCTTACAATTATGCCAGATTAAAATAACTGAAACCTGAAAATAACATATACACTCTTAAAAAGAAAATTGCAATAAGTATTGTCACCTGTCATTTATCTCAAATAACTATATCTACAACAAAATGTGTGTGCATGTATGTCTATGTATGTATGTGTGTGTCTGTGTGTGTGTAAGCATGCTATTGAGTCAATAGAATCGTTTAACCCTGAATTCTCTGTGTGGTGGCTGGCAGCCTTCTCCTTTGGATGTAGTTACCTCTCAGACATACTCCAGGTGGGCCTGGACCCTTAAAACCCTACAAACTTAAAGGCCTTCATGTGCTTGGAACCCGGGCATTGCTGCTTGCAGCTCTATTTATTATTATTATTATTACTTTTTCAAGGTATCTAAGATTTGTCATCACAAAGACATAATTCTCTCTTCTCTCGCTCCACACACACACACACACACACACACACACACACACACACAAAAAACACACTCTTGCAGTGTATATTGTATTTGTACCATATCACCTTGTCTTGGATATCTGCATCAGCTGCTTTTTCTTCTGTGGCATTTAGCTCAGGCAGTGACAGGCCTGACTTTCATAGTAATTATTTGTTTGGCAGTTCTAACCTGAGCCTTTATCTGCCCATTTAAATGTGGGCCTTTATGTGCTCTTTAGGTTATATCTTAAAATAATCACCTCCCAAGTCTTTTGCATAAAATACCATTTCTCATCTGTCTGTTGCCTAAGAGACATAAACTTCAAAGAGCAAAGATAACATACTTGGCCTCTTTTGAACCGTTTAGAAAGTGCTATGTCGTTTGTGCTGTCACTACAAAACACTTGTGTCAGTCAGTGTTCGGCATATTTTTTTAACATTAACACCCCACTCAGTCATGCTCTTTGTCTTGTATGTGTGATTATGTTGAACTTATGGATAAACCTACATGTTTCTGAAGGTGTTTATTTTACATATGTTCAGTGATTATGGGATTCTGAGCATGTGTTGGGTTGCTCTTGATTGCATAGGTCTGTGTTTTCATGGTTGTTGTTGTTTTACTGTCATGTTCTGAGAAGGCGTACATTAAACACATTAGACACACTTGAGACCTACTCGTATGCACTCTTTGCCCACCAGAGAGCCATCTAGTGAAATGATGGAACAGATACATGTCTCTCTCTTGTTCTCATTTTCACGTTCTTATGCCAAGCCAGCTTAATACATTAAACTACATGTATTTTTAAAGTATTAATACCCCCCTCGCCCCCCAGGATCAATTTTATTTTTAGTCAAGGTTGCAATGGTTCCAGCTTAAGAACCCATAGTACTGCTTGTACTTAGTACTTAATCTAACTCATAAAAATAGTTAGAAAAGCTTGACTTTATTGAAATTTGATCAGTAATGTATTGGCATTAAATATTTTTATGAAATACATGCAACTCTCAGAGAATTTAAAGTGAAAGCAACAAAAATGTATTTGAGGGTAACTCTAAAACATCTAAGATCGTGTCATGGGAATTTTGAAATCAACTGGCATATTCTAAGCACCTACACACTTAAAAATAATGCGTGATGAAGAACCTTTAAAGGAGACATATTATGCCCCTTTTTACATTATGTAATATAAGTCTCTGGTGTCCCAGAATGTGTCTGAGAAGTTTCAGCTCAAAATACTCCACAAATAATTTATTATATCATTTTGAAAATGACTATTTTGAGTGGAAGCAGAAAAACGCTGTTTTTCGGGCCTGTCTCTTTAAGTGCAAATTAGATGCTGCTCCCCGCCCCGTTTTCCAGAATAGAGCTGAGCCATTACAGCTCGTACCTGCTAAAAAAAAATCTGTTTTGGTTCTGATTATCATATATATCGCACTGAAATCATGTGTTTTAAACAATATTAATTTAAACTTCTGATAAATGGTTTTCTGAGCGCACACATTCAAAGCACACGGACAGAAAGCGGCTGCCACAGCATGTGAGTACTAAACTAAGTTCTCATGCACACAAGTTTATGTTAAAAAACACACATAAATTACAAAAACACAGTCGGTTATGTCTGTGAAGGTAAACAGCTGGGAAATAAATCACATGTTAATTTTAGATCTGTGTGCAGCAGCGTAATATACAGTAAATAAAATCAATAAATCCACTGCTCTCTTGACTCCTCTGAGGCTGGGACTCTAAATAGTGTTCATTGCTCGTCTGTGCAGCCAAAGACAGACCAGTTAGCATGTTTGCTCAAACTTTCTCCATGGCATTAGACTAGTACACCGTTGTCGCTTGCAAAAAACACAATAACGGCGCCGTGGGTATAAACTTACAGATTAAGGGCGGTAATATTATAATGAGATCCACGTCACCAAGCGAGCGAAATCAGACACGCTTGTTTTTTCAGATGCTTGCAGAAAAAGGCTTGCCAAAACAAAGTTACTGGGTTAATCTTTTTCACGTTTCCTTGATTGGTCGATGCACTGGGGACCTGATTATAGATTTTCATGATATGTCACCTTTAAAATCTATGTAACCACCCTGCTGAAAAAAACCCAACAACATTAGAATCATCACGAAATTCTATGGTTTCCTGAATTAAAAATTGTTTTCTGTAGTGTGTTTTGGGACATATTCCATTAGGATTTATTGGTTTGAACAAGCCACCAATAGAAGGTGACCAATTACCTGTAGAGACCCACAGGGTCCACTACAGTTTCCAGTAAAACCAGTACAAGTCCTATTATATCCAGTAAAACAATTACAAATTGTCTATTGTTTTTTTTCAGCAGGGCATTTCATTCTACAAAAGGTTCTTTATAGTGGAAAAAGCGTTCTTCACACTTGTTCTTTTGGTTCTTTTAAAAGCTATTTAATGAAATGTTGATTAGGAACAAAAAATGGTTCCTCTATGGCATTGCATGTGAGAAAGGGGGGAAAAAAAACGTTTTGGGACCTTTATTTTTAAGAGTTAACATTCACTCTGATTTTTGTTTGTGTTTACTATACAGTAGCCTATAGTATCCCATTCATGTTTCAAGTTCATAATACTTTATTTTTATTTTCAAAATCTGCCGAACATGGTAAAACCAGATACTGTAGCCTGTTTATTTGCTTCAAGTTCAATTTCTTCTCTGTTCCTCTGTAAGGAACATTTTCATATCCATATATGTCATTTTTTTAAACATTTTTTTTATTAGACATTAAAGACATAACATGCAACATTTACAACTTTAACAAGACATCCAAAAAGATAACACAATTAAAGGAATGGGTTTACATTACATAGAAAGAAAAAAAAAATCAATAATAATACTTAAAGAAAAAAAAGACAGCATATACCCGTTCAATTTTCAAGTAACTTCAACTCTTTAGCGAATAAAATTGTATCTCTACATTTTTTGTTATCAATACATTGGAGAGACTCAAAATACAAATGAAAATCAATCATAAAGACCTTCAAACAGGGTTTAAAACTATTTCTTTTACTTTTATGAATATGAAATTCACCAAATAGAATCATTAGATTCATCATAAAATTGACAGATGCATTTTTTGATTCAAAATATAAGATAACATCTTTGGAAGTTAATTCACAATTATAACCAGATTTCTGTTGAATATAAATAGATAAATCTTCCCAGAATTTTTTGGAATGGTAACATTAAAAAAAAAAAGATGTAGAATCTTAATCATATCTGTCATTGAGAGGATGGATATCTGCAAATGTCATCATATGACCGCATAGCTATCTTTTTTTTTTTTTGCTGGTTTTGGTCAGA
>JADLZN010010981.1:0-28145 GCA_018155175.1 Sinocyclocheilus anophthalmus
AATCTCTTGATGGCCCATACAGTACAGAGCAGGGTTTCTCACAGTCTTGAGTATTTGCACTCTGGGGGAAGAAGAGTCTTGATGGCATATGCGACCACCCTTTTGTCCTGTTCATGCCGTTGGTATATACCAGCGCTGGGGCAGTGGCTGGAGAATCCAGCGTCCAAGTAAAACTCCTTCTGTGGATCTGGGTAAGCCAGACATATTCATGGCATTTTGCTGTGATCGTCTTTCCAGGCGAAGGGGAGTCGCTTTTTTCAGAAGGGCAGTGAGAGTGCGTGCAATGTCTGAATAGTTCTCAATGAACTGCCTTGAATATTTGCACACGCCTAGAAAACTTTGGAGTTCCGAGACATTGGCAGGTGGTTTCATGTTCTGAATGGCCTGGATGCGGCTGGTTTGTGGCTCAATACCTGACCTTGGTTTTGCACCATTGTCCTTTGTGGAGGGCAATCTTGGCACCGGCGGTGGTCAGTTGGTGCAGGACGTGGTCAATTTCTTTCAGGTGATCGGTCACCATCATGTGTTTCATCAGAAGGTCGTCAACATAGATTAAGTTCCCTCTTACCCTGGCATCCGGGCATGCTTTGTTGAGGAAGATGTTAGATTCGGCTGGTGAGTTGGCATAGCCGTATGGGCACCTGGTGAAGGTGTACTGCTGATTGTAAAAGGTGAAAGCCAGCTTGTGTTGGTCATCTGGATGCACTGGTATAGTCCAAAATCCTGAGGCCACATCAAGAGTGGAGAAGATTGTGGCTCCTCTGATTCTTGGTATGTCCTGTTCCAGCTGGGTCATAGGCTATCACGACAATTGCACCTGTTGTTTCAGTTTCCTATAGTCGATGGTTGGCCGCCGCTTGCCGTTTGATTTGATGACAGGCCAGAGGTGGGCATAGTAGGTGCTGTTACACGGACGAATGACACCCTTCTCAAGCATAGAGTTGATGATCTCCTGTACGGGTTTGTACGATTCAGGGGGGATCTTGTATTGCTTGACAAAAGTGTGTGGAGCTTTTGGGTGCGTTGGGACACGAACAACATGGAGGTTAGTGAGGCCACAATATAAAGAGTCCTTGGCAAATGATTCCTTTTATTTGTAAAGGACTTGACGGAGTTTGTGGCTGTCTGCATCCTCCTGTATGGCATCAGTATCTTTCAGAATTTGCTGGACTTTTGTCTCAAAACCTGGGTATGGCTCTGCTGTCGTTGATTCCTCTGTGCTGTGGGCGGTCATATGTGCAGACGAGCTGTCATTTATGCAGGTGGTGTTGTTAGAGACCGTGTACACGGCAAAGTGTTGGTCTTCTGTTAGTTCTGTT
Organism: Sinocyclocheilus anophthalmus; assembly: GCA_018155175.1. NCBI lineage: Eukaryota > Metazoa > Chordata > Actinopteri > Cypriniformes > Cyprinidae > Sinocyclocheilus > Sinocyclocheilus anophthalmus. The sequence goes on from JADLZN010010981.1 coordinate 1,320, forward strand.
CTACACACCTGCTCCTTGACTACTGGCATGACTGAGGTTATGGTGATGATCTTGAAGGGTGCTGTTAACACTGTGTGGCCTGAGCTTTCTTCTGGAATCATTGGATCTGAGATGGGTCCAATAATTGGTAGAATTAGTTCAAAGTCATGAAAGTCATAGCTCACTAGCCAACCCAGACGGTACGCCTTAGGCACTCTGACATCCGTTGCCATGCAGTTATTGAACAAGATGTAAGTTGCCCGAGAGTCACTTCAACGGGGTGTGGCGTCCCAAAGTGGGCCCATTTCCCACTTCTGGTGAAGTTTGGAAGAAGCCTAGGGTGTGACTGAGAGTTTGGCCGCTTCGCAGGTTGAGTCGAACAGCGACCCCTTTGGTGTAAGCTGGTACTACAGTCTCTTTTTCATTGATTAGCATGCAGGCCTCAGGGATGGTTTGGCCTGACAGGAGGTTCTCATGGTTGACAGGAACTGTGGGTGACTGTGAGGTCATTGGAGCCCATATCACTTCATTGATCATGTCCACGTGAGCCCTGAGGCGAATCAGAATGTCCGCTCCGATGTAGACATCATGCGGTGCGTCTGTAAGGACCAGGAAGTAATGGGTTAGACACCTGTCATTCCACCTCAAGTTCAAGGCACAGGTGCCCTTGGCAGTCACCATAGCTGATGGACAGGGATTCAAGGGGAATCGTGTGCGCTTGTTAGCAAAAGGAATGTTCGTTGTGTGCTGTTTGAGAGCATTGAACTGTGAGAGGCTGATGGCTGAATTGTCTGCCCACAGTGCTAGTATGGGGTCTGTTGTTGTGACATCATTCAGTTGTAAGCCCCCCTTAACGTGGGTCCGTATGTGTCAGAGTCTTTGGCTAACTGGAAAGTACAGAGCAGCGACTTTGAACTTTGCTCTTGGGACGAGACGTTCCCGCGGCTGGCGGCGAGATTTCCCGCGACCTTTGTGACCTGACAGTCTGTCTGGGGTGGACTTGGTGACTGCGGAGGCAGAGGTTCTCACACTTGAGCCCAGATTTTCAGTTGTTTAAAATCTAGCAATGGTTCAAAGCGATCTAGCAGGTCTTTGCCAATGAGGAGAGGATATGTGTCAAATGGAGAAATGTACACAGGGTGCACAAAGTTCATAGGGCCGATGGTCAGGTGAATTGGAGCTACCTGTTCAAGTTGGACCTCATTTTGGCTGTAGGATTGCACATTCAGCACACATTTCTGGTACTTAAGAGTTCGATTCTGTCTCTTGGCTTCACTTTGAAGTCTGTCAAAAAGTTGGCTTGACATTAACGTGAGGTCAGCTCCAGTGTCCAATAGGGCCTCCAGCCTCAACTCATTTTCTAATGTGATGGCCAGGTAGAGTTTTTTGGCCACCCCCCTTTCGATTAGGTTCCCTAGGAGTCTTGGCACTGGGGCTTGTGTGATGACTGGCAAGCAGTCAGAGCTGGTCTTGTGTGGCTCGTCAGGGAGGCAGACCACCAAAACCGCGCTTTCTGGTACTTTGCGGTCCTGGCTGGAGGTGTGTTGCGGGGTGTTGGCTGGTTCTGGCGGTTCCACAGTCAGCTGAGGTGGTTGAGTGATGTCACCACTTGGTGATGAGATATCTGGTTCTGTGGTTAACAGTGGATTAGCAGTGATCTGGTTGGGCAGTTCATTTTGAGGGGACTCTGAGTGGGTGTTGGGGTCAGAGCTAATGCTTAGTCATAGCTGGTCTGACTCATCCCTTTTCTTTTCCTTATGGTGCTTTTCTTGGAGGAGTTCCTTTAAAAGTCTCATGATCTCTGCTGATTCAGATGTAGCTTTCTGGTTCTGTTCTGTGGATGGTTTATATTTGGGCCTGTCTAGGGCCTGTTGAGAGGGGTTCTGCTGCTGGCAGTCCGAGCTCGGTGCTTGTGTCTGTGAGTATCGGTTCCCCTTGGGCCGTCTCTTGGCTTCCCATGTGGCTCCACCCCTTCGGTTGAGGGGTGGTTGTGACCTGTCCCAGGATCTCTCGGGGCGCTCATACTGGTGCTTAGGACGGGCACCACCATGGCCATGCTGCTCTCTGCTGGTTGGGAAGGACCTTGACATTGTGTTGACAGGTTTGTCAGTGTGGCTTGGCTCGGCGCCCTCTAGAGCAAGTTCAGAACTCTGATTAGTGACAGGATAGATTGTGGGGTTTTTTCCTGTCTTTTCAGAAGCAGTCTTTTGTTTAACATAGGCCTTGTGGGCCAAATCTCGCAGCTGTTGGGTGGACATAGTCCGTGGGCAGGCCAGAACCCCCAAGTGGTGGCTCACTGTTGGGTGCAGGTTCCGGAGAAACAGAGTTTTGAAGTTGAAATCCTGTTCCATTCCTGGCTCGTTTCGTGCTCCGAAGTAGGCCTGTCTGAGCCTGTTGTAGTAAGCCTGTGTGGTTTCCTGTCTGCCCTGTTTAAGGTCCATGGCAGTAATCAGTCCTTGCTCTGACTCTGGGTCAGAGAACTCCTTAATCAGAGCCTGCTGCATTTGCTGGTAATCCCCTTCGACCGTTTCTGGCTGCCTGTCTAGAAAGCTCCTCACCTCACGGCTGGCGGTGATTCGGAGCAGATAGAGTCTGTCTCTTGTGGTAACATTGGCAACAGTTTGCAAGTGAAAGTCAATGTCTTTTAAGTAGGCGTGCACATCGTGGCCCCCTGCAGGGTTTGGAGTGAAAGTGGGAATGTTTCTAGCCAGCTTATCCAATTCTTTAGGTGACACGCCGTGCCTGGAAGACAGCCTTTGAAAAGGCTCCCAGCCCCTTTCTGCTGCTGGGGGTTCAGGGATGCTGGCAGGTGATGTCTTGAGCAGTGGGCTCTCACCCCCCTTTCGAACTGGAAACCCTTGACTAGCTGGTATCAATCTGCTGGTTAGGGGAAATTCTGTGGTGTGCATTTCCCTTTCAGAGTCACTTTGCAGTCTATATGCATATTTAAGCTCTCTGTGAACCGTATCAAGTTCGTCTTTTAAATAGTCTCTTTGTTGGGCCAGGGCACTGACTTCAGCCCGGGAACTTTGCAGGTGGCCTTTGCAGGCCTTGGCCCTGGCGTCTCTCTCTTTGAGTTCAGTCTCTGCTTTCATCAGGAGAGCCTCGGCTCGCTGAAGTTTTTCACTTAGTTCCTCTCTGGTGTCTTTCTCCCACTGCTCTCGGCGTGTTGTGTCTACACGGAGATCAGTTAAGGCTTTCTGGAGTCTCTCTACTTCCTCCTGCAGCTCTGTGTCCTTTTCATCCGCCGTCCTGTGCTGGTGCTGAGTCTCCGACGTTAGCTGGTCCAGTTGACTTTGAGCAAGCACCAGGTTTCTCTGAGCCTCCTCAGCCTGGAGCTTCAGCGCTGCTGCTTCCTGTTCCATGCGGGAGGTGCTTGTTTCTCCCAGCTTTGCCTGAGCGAGGAGGTTGTGGGCGAGGGGCCCGATGATCTTGGTGAGATCTTTGTGGCTGTAGTCCTGTGTCGGATCGGGTGACATCAGGGCGCTCAGGTTGTCGTCGGGCTGTTCCCGGCTCAGGTGCTGCAGGCCGCCGGCTGCTTCAGACAGGTGTGTACCGGTTATGGCACTCAGCCAGGACTCTAGTCGATCCCAGTGGGCATCAGGGCTGGATGATCGAGACATGCTGGCTCACTGGTGAAGAGAGAGAGGGAGAAAGAGAGAGAGAGAGAGAGGGACAGCACGAAAAGGCCAATGCAAGTCTTTACAGCGTTACAGCTGCAATTATAGTAATTATTGGCTATTGCACCGGTCCTGCTTGAGGAGTACAAAACGGGTGTGCGGAGTGTAGACCAGACACCTGTTATCTCGGTCGCAAATGGCGAGGTGTGTCTAATTGTTGTGGGGGGCGGCACCGGAAAGGATCTAACTCAGATTGTTGACAGCGTGATCGTCTAAAGACTTTGGCAGCTTGGGTCGTCAATCTATTACTCAGCTTTCCCTGATGATTCTCAAAGGTTCGGTCTCTAGGCAAACAAAACAGAACAAAATTAAAAACAAACAAACCAACAAATCAAAACACAGGGAGAGATAGAGAAGAGAGCAGGTTTAAGCCTTTTACTGCTGTTAGGGGTTATGACAAGGCCTACCGAATAGGAGGTGCTGCTGGGTCATAACACTTAAAGATTGAAGAGCAACCTGATTTTGGGGTTTTGATAGCTGGATGGGTTAGTATTCTATGGCTAGGCTAAGTGATGGTTTGAGGTGATTCAGTTTGGATCCCGTGGCACACTGTGACCCGCCGTGGAGACAACTGTCACTTCACCAACTAAGCACTAGAGGGAGTGTTACCTGTAGGTGAACAAAAATGGCTAGAATACAGAAATTTACTTTAAATTTGAATTCAAACACTGTTTAAACTAAATTTAAATAAGTGAGTGGTAAAGTGAGAGAGAAAAAGGGAGAGAGAACCCTGATTAAAAAAAATTAAATAAAAAAAATAATAATAATAATCATAAAATTAAATAAAAGGAACAAAATTAAACAAAATAAACACAATTATAAAAGTCATAAAAGGTAATAAAGTAAAACAAAAGTAGTACTGGATATGAAAACTAATACAAACATAATACAGATAATGAATAAATAAAATTAAAAATGAAACGGCAGGTACTAGAATGGCCAATGGGAAATTAAAATCAAACAAATTAGAGTACCAAGTCGACCTAGCAGAGAATTCCCACAAGGGGGAGTGGGTGCGCTGAAAACAGGAAGGCAGAAGGAGTTCACGAAATGTTAAGATACTTAAACAGCCTGCCCTCTAGCGTTAGTTTAAGGTACTGTGCCTTAACTCCAATCGGGAAATTAGGACTGATAGCGTTTCGTGTGAGACTATTCCCATTCTAACAGAATTTTACAGCAGTTTTCACAAGAACACAGAGTCCAATCCCAACAGATTACTTATCATCTGTGCACTTTAACTGCACAATGTGTGTGTAGCAGGATTTCTTCGCTGCCAGGTACACAAATAAAAATATGAACAACAGGGTTTCTTCGCTGTTGTTATACAAATTTCACTTGATCAAGGTTTTAAAAACTCCCATTTACATTTCAATCAGTCTACTGGCTCGCAGTGTTCTTATGATCAAATCTGCATTAGGCGACGCATTAGATAGCTACTCTAACGGTTAAACCTAAGGGAGTTAGATCGTCTAGTTAAATGAAATTGGAACTTCGCAATGACTTCAATCTAGCGATACTATCAAAATAAGGCCTTTAAAAGATGATAAGAGGAGCATCGCTCAAATCTATCTTTATCGCAACGCAGGAAGATTTCTTCGTTCCAACAGGCAATTTTGATAATATTAAAATGTACTGCAAAGAGATTTCTTCGTCTTTAGAGAACAATTTTAATATTATAAACTGCAGTTTACTTTCATATTTTACAGTGACTAAATGTTAGACAGATAGAGGCTTAACCATCCAATCCAAAAGAGTGAGTTCGCGCTGCGACTCGTCTCACTCTGCGCGCATAATATAGGAAGAAGAAAAAAAACACAAATAAATTGATACTGTTTGCTCACAAACCAAGTTTGAATATGCCCGCATTCTCCACCAAAACTGTAATGTTTTTATTATTTATTAGCTCTAAAAAGGGAAATATTTATGACGAATTATAACTGGTTATGATTCATAATAAATATTTCGATTATATCTTCGAATTAACTGTAGCAAAATCAATATTACAAGGCAAGGCAATAGCAAGTTTATTGTATAGCACATTTCATACACGATGGTAATTCAAATTGCTTTACATAAAAGAAAATAAAAAAAAATAATCTAACAATAAAACAAGGAATTTAAAAACAGAAAAAAAAATTGATTAAGAGGTTTAAAATGAATTTAAGAAACGATTATACATATAATATAGTGCAATCAGTTCGGACATCGCACAGTGGGCTCAATATTACAATTATTTGATCTGTCCGTCCATCGAGCAGACAATATAATCATTTATCATTTCAAGGAATGTTTATTTTTTTTTTTTTGTTTTTTTATGGCCAGGAACAATAAACGTCCTCTGTGTGCGTGCTCGCAAGTAATTTAGCAAACCCATGTCCCGGGTTTTTCAACACATTCCTTGACTTCGAACTGTTAACAGCAAACAGAGAAATCCGTTTTTAATATAAGGGATTTTAATAAATGAAACATATCTAACATATAACTAACTAAAACATATATACACAGAATGAAACAAAGTAAGGAAAAGAGAGAGAATAGGAAAGATGGCAGTATTTCACATCACTTAACCACAACCTTTGAAAATCATCAGAGAATCCAAAAATCTCCTTAAAAGGGACTGAAATTTAAACACGCATCTGAATAATTTTAAGCGGTTACTTGCATTGGTTTCGATTGCTGAAGAAGAGTCCGGATGCGGTAGATAACGGAGGTCTTTTGATGAGTTCGTGAGGAGTCAGCTGGAAGTTTTTACTTCTGGTTCTTCTGAAGAAGGAAAAGTCAACAGCGACTAACGTTACTTGAAAGTAAAAAACTGCCGGAAAATAAAACTCAAAAGGAAGGTCTTGAGAGTCTTGAAAGGTGTTGTCTCAAACGAAGAAGAGTTTCTGAGCAAAGTTTATTCCGGGCTAATCGCTTTTGAGAATTCCTATTCTGTGTGTACTGGCCAATGAGAGGCATGGATTTTGAGCGGGAGAAACTTTCTTTGTCTCTTGTTTATGGCTCATTTGCATGTTTTATGGCCGGTCTGGAATTTCTGTAGTTTTAACCCAAAATATAGTACAAATCGTATGATGCGTTTCACAATCACATACTGTACATCATTGTCCGAGGAATGAAAAGCAGATAATTTTGATACCAAGAAACAAACATTTGGAATAGATTAAACCAAAGATACATACATACACCTGAATATCAGTGTTTTATGGCTTTAACTAATACAAATAACGAGTGGTAACTCAGCTAATCTAATAGGGGACCGTACACACCACAGGCATATACCAGATACAATTATAACTGATTAATATAGTCTAAAATAAAGAAATGTTTTATGTGTGTGTGTGTGTTTTATTTTGTGTGTGGGTGTGTTAGTTTTTGGCCATTTACATCTCTTTGGAATGTGTTTGAAATCAGATGGGGAGATGATAGTGTGGGCTGGTTCTAATCTTCTTGACGCGAAGAACCATCTCGCAATTTAAAACCCCTATACGAATGTAAAGTCTCTGACCAGAACTGTAATTTATATGCAAATGTCAAAAGGCTAAAAGGGGTCTCTTAAGCCATAAACAGTCCAACGCTCATGCATGATCCTACGCAGACGCTACAATTGTTCACTTTTGGAAACATAGCCAAAATATTTTAAATGGAGAAAGAAATGCTGAGTAGAATTCAATTTCTGCTACAGTAAGGTTCAAATAAAACAAAATGATGATTTAATTTCTACAATGACACTGGTTTTAAATATGATAGTGGCTATGGAATTCAATACTATTCTCTGAATTGTCAGTAGCTGTGAAAGCAGTTCTGAAGGAGGACAAGCTGGCTGCCCACATAATGATTAGTGTCAGATATAGTACAGACCAAACCTGACCAACACACCCCAGTGACCTGCTGCACACACAGCAGCATAGCAACACAAACAGGAAAGAGACAAAAGAACATAGAACCTGATAAAAACCAAGTTTTGATCCTCTTTTCACCTTCATTTCATTTTCTTTGTTTAACACTGTGCATATATACCTGTACTCTTTTAACACAAAAAAAAAAAGAAAGAGAATACATTTTTATTTACAAGAAAATACTATTTCATTCTTTACATTGTTTAATTTCAAACTGTTTAACGCAATGTGTTGCTTGCCATTTCTTTATTACTTGTGAAATTTCTGAGTGAATAGTGTTTTTGCAAAAATTCTGCTGTTTAGTGAATGTTTATTGCATTGTTTTAGTGTGTTACCCTGATGGCATTTTTTGAATGACCATCTGCGCCATCTATATGCAAGTTATGGACAGATCACTTACTTTGAACTTTGGTTTATCAAGTTGCTTTCTATTTTACCACCTGTAGTATTGTGATGGATATCAGTAAAATGGATAAAAAGTAGATTTTGATTAATAAAAAGTAGATTTTAGTTAAAGTAGCTTGGTTCGTTAACATTATATCACTTAATAAAATAGTGGTTATAAGTTATAATGGTTATAATGCATGAATATGCCATCCTGTTATACCTGAAACTGGCAACCACAGAAATCCACAAAAAGGAACCAATTAAACTGTTAAATGAACCATAATGTGATAAAACTCCTGTGCCAATATCAAAATCCTATAATTCAGGTGTAGCCGCCTGCACCTTGCCATTCATGCATCCAAATAATGGCCATTTATTGCTACAGAGATCTCTTCATCATCTGTCCAGCTGTGGACATGGCTGAATTCTGGGCAGCCAACACACGATCCAGTGTTCACATGTACCACCTTCCTGAGGACACTGCGTATAACAGGTGCCTTTCATTCTATACACTTAATATCTTACTTGATTATACAGAAGTTATGGTACCATTTGTAATAAGATCTTTCACATTCAAGAAGAATCTCTGTGTTGGCTAACTATGTTTTTGTCACAGTGTTGACCTGTCAGCTCCGATGGATGTGCAGTACCTCTTTGGAGTTCATCTTGCCTCAGAAATGCATGACCTCTTCAACTCAAAAGAGAGAACGCTTACCTTGCAGATCATGAACTATATGGCAAACGTCCACGTTCTGGTATTTTCATCAACCGTTTCCATTGGTATTTTTCAATTTTTTTTCCTTGCGTCTGAGTAAACGCAATTATAAAGAAATATAGGCATGGACTTGGTTCATTTCATCTGTTTTTGATTGGATGGAGGCAGATCTGAATGTCAGCCTGGTCAATTGTAAAAAATAAGAGGAGTTAAAAGGGAGAGCTCATCCAAAAATAAAAAGTCTGTCGTCATTTACTCACATCGCGAGACAAATGAAGATATTTTTAATGAAACCTGAGAGGTTTGTGTCCCTCCAAGTCCATGTAACCAAAACTTAAAGATCCAAAAAAGGTATATAGGCAGCATAAAATTAATCCAACTCTTTTGAAGAGAAATAACTGCTTTATATAACCTTTAATTTAGGCTTTTATTTCATCTAACAATGATGAATCTCTTTGGATTGTTTTGGTTGCTTGGACTTTCAATGGAGGTGATAGATACCGCTCAGGTTTCTTAATTTGTGTTTCAAAGGGTTTCAAATTACATAAGTATGAGTAATTGATGACAGAATTTTTTTTTTGTGTACTATCCTTTTCAAACACCTAAATGATTGGAGATGTATGGCATTTGTCATCAGAGAGATGTCTGCTGCTTCACCAAAAGATTGTGTTATGACATTTTAAATGAAAATTACAAGGCTGGAAAAAATTAAACCTCATTTCAATCCGACCTTATTGATTTTGCACAGCCCTATTCATCTCTCCTCTGCTTTTCACAGCAACCCCAACCTGTCTCTTGCAGCATCTAGGACGTCCTTCAGTAAGTTCTTACCCCCATGGCCTCAGTTCATGCCTCACCCGGGTGGACGGGGCTATAAGGAGCTGTCCTTTACTCTCAATAACCGCAAGAACCTCCAGAGTCCTCAGTGTTCCTTCTGGTCTCAATATGTGCCAGCTCTGATCACCTCTACCGGTTAGTACTGCTCTACACATCCACATTAACTCCTGGTTGTTAAATTTAGAGATCGGAAAATAACAGAGGGTTTTTCATCAGTCAAAAATGCTTATAAATCTTTAAAATTCTGTGCACTTGGTGGTAACACTTGTAAACCTGACTTTGACTTTTGACTTCACAGCCAACTTCTCCTATGAGACATCAGTGGGAGATTCTGGAGGTATTCAAAGTTCAACCCAAGAGCCAAAGTCAATCCCAGACCCCAGCTTCTCTCGGACTCCAAGCAAACCTAAATCTGAGAAAGATGCTTACAATTGGTCTCAAAATGTTCCGATTTTCTTGTAATTGCTTGTTTTAAAAACCAGTTTCATCTTAGCACTCTATTACTGTGGTATTTCTGTTGATGTAAATCATTGTGATTCTAAACATTCATAGTAGAATTTAAGCAATAAACTGCAATGAAAACACTTTTTGGTTATTCTTCACTGTTTAAGTGTTTAAAAGGGATTGAAATATCTTCATTAATAATTAATGAGTTGATTTAATATTAAAATGAAGACATCATACAGTCACATGGAATGGGACTGACCAAAGTGCCAGGAGGACATATGAGTAATCCTTTCTGCAAGTTTCCAGATGCTGCAACATTGGCTTGTGTGCCATTGACTGAGGGCTATTCTGAGATGCTAATTATCACTTTATTCCTGGAGATTATAAGAAGCCTTTCCTCTTTGTCTAGACTCTACTGTTCCAGCTGTCTGGACACTTTTGATTACATTCATCCATATGAACGAAGTCAAGGACAGAGCATTTTCTCAATGTGATATTTTGAGACCATTTTAATCACTTCCACATGAACTATGAAAATAATTAGTACATTAAGGGCTGAAATATGAATTTTTTTTTAGTCTGTGGTGTAGGAGATTAGTTTAGAATTTACTGTTCTTCTGTTTAGTGCATCAGTGGCAGGCTGCCCAGCTGTCGGCTTCAATTTGTAAACCGTGGAAACCTCAACAACAACCTAGCGCATACTTCAAGATTTTGGCAAAATATGAACACATCACACAAACCTTGCAAAATGTTGTTTGTGTGCTTCTCTAAAATATAATTATGTACCGATATGTTCTTTTGCTTTACTTTAGTTTTCTCTGTTACAAGCCTAAACTTCACCACATTTGGGTTTTAAAATTCAATTATATGTTTAACATTTAAAATTGCACGTAATATGTAAAAAAAAAATTATTAATAGCATTTATTTACATGAATAAAAAAAATTTCTAATCTAATTTAAAAAAAATATTGTGAATATATTTCACTTTGTAGTAGATTCAAGTACTGTAAAAATAGGTCCTTTTAAATTAGGTAACTATACAGTATATTTTAGGTAGAATTGAAAAGTACTGTTAAATTACAAGAATGTCTGGTCACTTACATACTTACACATACATTCTCAGCTCCTGGCAGTTCTACAGAAGTTCTCTGTCCTTGTCCAGTTGCTCTTATCTTGAATTCTTGCTGATTTGTGTCCAAATGTCAAGCAGTTAAGAGCAATGCAAGTAATAAATGATTATGAATTATGTATTTTAATAATGTTTGCCTCTCCTCTTTAAATCAATATTCTGCTTAGAAAAATGAATGCCTGACTATTTAACATGATTAAAAATCCATCATCCGATTCTTTGACTTAAATGAGTCAAAAACAGATTGAACACCTCACTAAAGTAAACAACTTACATTGACTGCAAACCTCATTGCATGAACACTCTTTAAATATAAATTGTTTGGTTTATGTTGTTTTTGTGAAAATAGCATGTATTTCTCTGGACTGATTTAGTGTGCATTGATATGCTATTCAAGAAGAGGACCTCAAAAGCACAAATGGGTTTCAGCGCTCTCCTGCACATTTGTGTATATTTTTTTATTTTCATGCCCCTAAATTAAACCAAAAGCAAAACAAAATTTAATTTCAGATCTAAATGAACACTTTCAGATGTATAAAAGAATGCCCCAATTGCATTTTCCCTCTGAACAGTAAGTGAAGTTTCTGAATGAATGGCTGGCTTCGATTTCATGCCATGCAAATGCAATAATTATGCCACTGCCAAGACATAATTGAGACATGAGAAATCTAAACATTTATCCTCTATGTTAGTGATTTGATAATACAAACTGTTGGAAAATGTCGCTTTCTAAATAATTCCGATGCTTTATTTTGATTCCTCCGCCCTTGAAGACTGAACTGGGGTGAACTGAAAGAAAACTTCCAGCAAACTCCCTCTAAATCTGACAGACTGATGTAACGCAAGACTCCACATCTGCGCGTGTCACTGAACGCTCTGTGGATGCCACGAGGGAACGCTTGTGGATTCTACCTGTAGCAAACAACATTTCTTGTTTCAATGCATTTCTCTCAGGAATATAGTAATGTGGAGACTCCTGTCGTGGATGCTTTTGACAGCCAGTTTGCACCAGGTGGGTCTCAATACTGTTGATTCAGTGCAGTATTTGAGTTAAAAATTCACGGAACTGAAGGGGGTTTTTCAGAGTTGAGAATAGCAAGAATATTGTTGTAAACTGTCCTTCAGCTCAGTTGAAGTAGTGACGTTGCTTATCAAAGCGCTATTCTTGGAAGAAAGCGCAAAAACTGCAAGCTGTCTTATGGCATGCCATAGGTGCAAATTCATTACAACCAGTGTTGGGGGAAACGCTTACAAGTAACGCGAGTTACGTAATCAGATTACCTTTTTTCAAGTAGCTAGTAAAGTAACGCATTACTTTTTAATTTACAAGAGAATATCTGAGTTACTTTTTCAAATAAGTAACGCAAGTTACTTTTTTTCCCAATTTATTGATTGACAGCTCTGGTGTTGCCATGGTGACAGAAATCAGAAGCTGTTACTGTAGTTCTAAAATAAATATGAATATGCATTAATTCATCTCACTCACTCACAAAAAAAAAACACAGATTCAGTATTCCTCAAAATGAATAAAAATAATATAACTCAGAATATGACGCAAACCTGCAATAATTAAATGTTAAACAACACAAATATGCTTTATGTATTTAATCCCATTCTTGGATGATGCAGTTCAAGCGTACTAATAATCACAAATTACTCTAGACAAACATTTGTGTGTCTTTTTTTTATTGCTGAAGTGTGCTCTTCTACTCAAACATTTCAACATTTCTTCTTCTGCATTCTACTGTACGAACGTAAATTTACTTTCCCTTCAGCCTGAGGCTTATTCATTTCACTTTTGGTGTGAAAAGGCTTTTATATTTGCCTAAAATATAACTTTTTTATTTTTAAAAACAAACAAGCAAGCCCTGTTCAGATTTAAAAGTAACGCAAAAGTAACGTAACGCTTTACTTTCCATAAAAAGTAACTAAGTAAAATAACGTTACTTTTTTTATGGAGTAACGCAACATTGTAATGAAAAAGTAACTTTCCCCAACACTGATTACAACCCCAAAAATGCATAAAGAGAAACCTACACGATAATGTTTTTAAAACGGAAAGTGACTGTTTGATTTGTCATGATGACAATAAAGCAAATACATAACCTGTCTGTTGGTGCATTATGTGCCATTTTTCAGTTAATGCTCTTGCAGCGGAAATGTTGCATCAAGTTTAGGAGGCGACCTGTAGCCTATTGTAATACATAATGTCTAATAGAACACCATTTATATGTTATGAATTATATTTGTATTATTATCTTTGTATTTTATCATCTTTTACCACATTTAGTTACATTCATCACACTAGCAAAAGTGCTGTGACAATTGATATCTGAATATCAATTGTCAATTTATTCATATTAACAATAGATTATGCCTTACACAAAAGCTTTCTGTAAATGTGTGAATTTCTTCTCCGCCAACGAAAATAAGCTTCAAGCGTTGCTTATCAGAATGAAGCGATTCACACAGACTGAAACTCCGGACTGGAGCTACGCATATGAGTGGAGCGGATCTGCAGAGCCACGTATCCTCTTCTGCAATCCGGTATAGTTCACTCCAGGTTTTTTACATTACATCCACTGTAGTAGAAAGAAACCCGGTCTGATGGAGCGAGAAATCGCATGAGACTCTAAAACTAGCTGTTGTGCGCGATACGATACCACAGGCAGTGCTTGATTTCTAAAAATCTAAATATTGTGTCACAGTAATGTTGCATTTCGCTCTGTTGGTATGGTATATATATTCAAATTAGCCATCAGTTTTGGAAAACAGTAGCCTAATTCTGTGTCACAGTGTAAAAGTGATCCTGTGCTGTTGATCATTAGAAACTAATACGAAGCATCCTCTGCAAAGTTCTTGGGAGCCTATTTGAAGGGCCCAATTTCAATGTAATTTCAAAGCAAACTCTCTATTGCCCCAGAGTGGCTAAAGTTGGCATATCTTCTTCATGTTCTTCTCTTTTCTCCCACACAGGCCTGTTCCCACAACTCCACAGACTCTCCTCTTGTGACCACAGATTTGGACCCTTATAATAGAAATCGATACTGCAAATGGCCTTGTAAGTGCCCCAAGAGTGCCCCTGTTTGCCCACATGGGGTCAGCTTGTTGACAGATGGATGTGACTGCTGCAAGGCTTGTGCCAAGCAGGTGGGGGAGACCTGTAATGAGAGAGATACCTGTGACTATCATAAAGGACTTTACTGTGACTACAGTGCTGACAAGCCGAGGTACGAAAAAGGAGTGTGTGCATGTAAGTGACCTTACGTATTCCTTTATAGCAGGGGTCACCAAACTTGTTCCTGGACGGCCGGTGTCCTGCAGTTTTCCGCCAACCCCTAATCAACCAGCCTGAACTAGCTCTCAAGTCTTGGCTAGGTATCACCTTAAAACTCACTTCCAGCGGTGTGTTGACTTCTTTCAGTTAAGCTAAACTCTGCAGGACAGTGGCCCTCCAGGACCGAGTCTGGTGACCCCTGCTTTACAGTGACATAGTTAAAATACTATATAAAGAAACATTTATTTTGCAGTTGAATATCCTAATATAATGCAAATAAAACAACTAGAATATTATTCATATTAATGCATATGCATATAAGCCACTAGAGAAAGTCAATTTTGCATTTTGTATATACTACTTACACTACTACAATAGTGTTTGGTTCCAACAGGCATGCAATATGTATTTTTTTCTTATTCTGTGTCAAATTGGTACTCAGACACAAAACTGTCACAGAACCTTTTAGTTGTAAGGACAAATATCCAGACTTCTCTGTGTTTTAGATGTTGTGGGAACAGGTTGTGAGTATAACGGTGTGATTTACCGTAATGGCCAAAGCTTCCAGCCCAATTGTAAGTACCGTTGTCTGTGTGTGAATGGGGCGATTGGATGTGTGTCGCTCTGCACCGAGTCCCTGCCGCCCCGGGTCTGGTGTCAGTCGCCCAAGCGAGTCAAGATCCCAGGCCAGTGTTGCGAGAAATGGATCTGCGAAGAGTCCCGTAAACCACGCAAGACCAACCCCAGACACGCTCCTGAGGAGGGTGAGTTATGCATTATTGTTTTGTGTGGTGATAAATGTCCATCAGAGGTCTATAGCATCTTCTGGTGAACTTCCATTGTTTTAGCTCCTAATCATCCTTCTTACTTCTTTTTTTCAGTGTCCCTCACCTCTAATGATATTTGGCATAAAAATTGCATTACCCAGACTACCCCATGGAGTCTCTGCTCAAAGACATGTGGGCGGGGCATATCACAGCGCATCTCTAATAACAATGCTGGCTGTGTGATGGAGAAAGAGTCTCGACTGTGTAACCTCCGACCCTGTGAGGTGGACATCACCAAGCACTTTAGAGTAAGAATTAATTCCTACCCTGGTTTATTTCTATTTCATTTGCCCACCCATCCCATGGATGGATGGATGAATTATCATGTCATTGTCGTGGACTGATGCACTGATTGTCATATCTGTTACTCAGCCGGGTAAGAAATGCCTGAACATCTACCGTGAGCCAGAGTTTCAGAACTTCACCATCTCGGGGTGTGTCAGTAAGAAGGCATATTGGCCCAAGTACTGTGGAGTCTGTACCGATGAGCGCTGCTGCATCCCATACAAGTCTAAGACCATCGAGGTGGAGTTTGTGTGTCCAAATGGATCAGTTTTTTCCTGGAAATACATGTGGATCAACGCCTGCTTCTGCAACCTCTCCTGCAGGAATCCAAATGATATCTTTGCAGATCTGGAGCAATACTATGAGGTCAATGAGATTGTTAACTAACTAATTCACAGAGTGCCAGATACAATCTCGTTTTATGGCATCCTTAGGCTCACATTTGTAGTCTGTGCATCACACTTGACAGTAACAGGGATGCTGGAGAGCACAGAAAGCACTGTTGATGAGAAATTTGGATTGAATTCGGATGATTTATGAATAAACATCAGCACAGTTACTCATAGAGATGGCTTGTGAAGGGAACAATAATAGTTCAGACTGAAGGACTTTATATTTTTATAAGGATGGATGGATGAGGGACAAAATATGAAATTAAGAAAATGTTAAATTTGAGATGTTGACTTCCTGTTCCAAATCTGTGAAGTCCAAAAATCTGTTTTTATATTTTGCAAATATATGTTTAAAAAATACCGCCTTCAACGAAAAAAGGAATTCTCCTTAAAGGAATACACATCATCAGTTTTTGAAAATATATGTTAGTTAAAATGGTGTTAAAGGACATGTTTGTATCTTTGTTATGTAACATATTCTGAAATACATATAAGAGAAGTGACACTTGATATTCACACTTTCATTTTGCCAAGTTGTTACTGTTCATATTTAATTCTGAAAATATGCAGAAATGTATCTTTTTTAATAAAAGACATTTGCTTATTTTTATGCTTTTGCTTGTACATTTTTATTTCTGTTGAGTATTTATTTCTGTAATGGTATAGTTGGGAATTAATTACATAGTTACATTGTATGTATTTATAATTTTTCACAGTGTTAGACATTATAGGCTACAGCAATGAGGCTGACTGAATATACTTAATTTTATTTTAGGAATACAGTTGTTAAATATAAAGTGATCTTACCAAATTCCTTGTTCATTAATATAAGATGTGACTGTAAGAAGCACAAGAAATGATTCAGATACTATATCAAATGTTCTGTAGACTATATTGTCAGACTAAGAAATACTCTCAGATGTCAATTTTACACTACTGTTAGGAATTAAAAGTACAGAAATGATATGCAATACGTAATGTATTTAAACAAATCCCCCAAACATTCATTCCTATAAGAGAACTCTCCAACACAATCACGCACATACTCACTCCGCATTTTAAGGTACACACATAGGCTATATATTATACATTTTCTCACAGCCAAGCTGTAAACATCATAGAACCTTCTTAACATAATTATATAAAACTTGAATTGTAAAATATTACATATTGTTAAATAAAACGGCGATTTAAACCACTGGTTCAGATATTTTAAGCTAGTGCAAAGTCTATTAAGTACGTGCAACATTTGTTTGCTGTGAGGGCCCTCTCTAATCAAACATCCCTTGTGAAAAATACCAATGACATATTAAACATTATCTAATAACAGGAGCATCAGCTTTCAGGTTCAAATTCTGTAATTTCAGGTCCAGTATCAAACCGCCTGCTGAGTTCTATTCTGATTTGCACGGTGGTGTTATTTTCATGAGGCGTTCAGCAGGACAGCTCGACGGAATGTGTGGGGCCTGAGGAACCATGCTCTGCACCAGGGGTGCTCTCCATGGAGACGTCGGTGTGGGAGCGTCCACGCTGCTCATCCGTGTTTGTACCGCTGCGTGTACGGTTTCGCTCCAGAGATGAGTTACTGACCGTGCGAGACCGAGCAAGACGGGTCATACTGGCAGAGGGCACTGTGGACAAGAAAGAGTAAGTGATAAGAGAGGGTATGACCATGGTTTTCTCTCATATAAAATGTAAAATGACTATTAGTTGTTATTTTATGGATAGTAGGTCAGTATTGTTGTAGTGTTAAAATAATGTGTGCTTACTGTAGCCCATGCCCTGGATAAAATACTTGAAAGCTTCTATAAGCTTGCCAGGCTGTGAAAGAACATGAACATGTAGTGTAAATATACTCACAATAAGATTAAAAATGCAGATTTGAATGTGAATCTGTAAATGTGAATTATATATACCTGGTCAACCTGAGGCAGGCCGCCACAGTCAGCCATCTAGAAAAAAATTTAAATATAGTTTAAAAACTAAGGATGTGCAAAATATCTGTCTCATATCAGTTATATTATTTTATTCATATTAGGTATTCATCAAATGAGATAACAGTGAAATGTTGGGATATAAAATTAGCTTCTATTAGTATTTTAAATGTAAAAGTTAATTGTGTGTTTGAGTGAATGCAAAGGACGGTAAGGACACTGACCTTGAGAAATGTGGTTGTTGTTGGGTTCATTCTGGAGTTGCTGTCAACCTGTGAGGTAAAATATTTATATAATAATTCTATTAATGTTTTGTATGCTGCTTTAGTTCAAAATTATTTATGGTTTATAGTCAATAATTGGAAAGTTGTTGCAACCAATCACTGTTGAGTAACATTACATTTCTACGGGGGTCTCTTAACATATTTAAGAAAATAACAAAATAGTAGTTCTCACCACAGCATCCACAGCTGGAGAGTTATCACCCACTATCAGCAAAGCTGGACACCTGTCATGATGACAAACAATTTAGTCATTGAAGCACAATTTTAAGGTTTAAGGCACTAGTAGTCAAAATCTCATATGTTTGCTGTCATCAGGTGGAACTTACCGGAGCATTCTTGCATTTACATTTCCTCCTTGTACTGGTCTCTCGATCTCCAGATTCCTTCGGCTGAGAAATGATGGAAAGATGAGGCTTTCAGTAACTCATTGCAGTACATTTAATACGGTATATAGGTCCTATAGGTTCATTTAAAGAATCAAACTCAGGAACTGAGCGATTACAGACACAGACTGCATTGGTGATACCTTTTGTAGGACTTGACAAACTGCTGCAGGTTGGACTGGTTAATGTTGTTTGTAATGAGATGATGGAAGGTTGCGATCAGTTCGTGATTGTTCTGTATCTCCTCCTACAACATTAGTAAACGTTAACATTAAAGTGACAAAACAGTCAATAATAACATATTGAGAATTAATTTGCAGCTCATATAATTTCAAATCCTAATATGTTAATACTAAATTCATTTTGTTTCATCATTAATCAGTCAAATTAATCATAGACTTCCTCAGTTCTCACCTTTCCAAACAGATGTGAAATGACTGCATCAGGGAGAGCATGAGTCCAGCTTGTGATCTGTCAAGAATGTAATGCGTTAGTGAGGATTTGTGCAATGGTATGGCTTTGCACATTCAAATTAGTTTAATAATGCAATGTTTTCAAAATGAATCTCATAAGAATGCAAATCTAGCAGAAAGAAATCTGTTTTTGTACCTTTTGTGCTGCCCTTTCCATGAAACCCTCTGCGTGCACGCTCAAATTAATCAGAACAAGACCATCAACCATGTCTGGATGTTTTAGCTTTAAGAGATGCAAAAAACAAAAAAAATGTATTATTTAATATGCAGTACTGGAATGTGATTTGTGCAAAGGAAACATTCCTGTGTATTAACAAGCAAGCTGGCAATAATAATGAGCAGGATTACACTGCAAGTATCAGCACTGCTTTGTAGTGAGAGTTACAAAACTGTAATCCATGCTATTCAAAGCAATTCAAAATGCATCTGACAGGAAAAGTGTATAAAACTCACTGCAAAGCGAGTCAGGATGTTGGCTCCGGCTCCAACCGCCATTCCAATCACACTCTTCAGACTATGAGGGGAAAAAGAGCAAACGTTCAGGTAAGTTTGAATCAAGACCGTAAGATTATAATACAAGCCTAAAAAATATGAGTTAAAAATCTGAACTGGTTTTATACCAGTTTTATAACTTACCCAAAATGCTGGAGGACCATAGGGAGGGTTTCTGAGAGCTGATCCATAGAAGGATAGGTATACCTACAATATTAACAGACAGTGCTTTATTTGTTAGCCTCAAACATGTTGAACAATATGGAGGTCAAATACTATGACATCCAATCAAACAGCACGACCGGTTAACTAGGTTTGGCTGATGGCCTTCCAGGCATTAGCGAAGTCATAATCTGTCTGGATGCTGTTCTGGAAAGATGGATGATGATTAATGGATGTCCTTTACTTTGCTGTAGCAGATGGCAGATCATAAACATGCTCTGCTCCCCTCAAACCCTACATGTGACACGCTGACCTACATTCTGTCAGTCTGGTGCCATAGGGTGCTGATTAAAGCTGTCTGCATTATATTTCCTAGAGCAGATCTGCTCCGATTGAGCAGATTTTAAATGCATTTCCTGTCTTAGAGGCTGGGGAATGTAAACTAAAGCAGTTTTTTTTGTCTTTGTTGACAGAATGAGTAAGAGAAGCCATTAATTTTTAATTCTAAGACATAACTCTAAAAATTTTAGTTATTCGTATGCCTTCGGATGCTCTGATAGACCTGGAACCATAATCTGGTGGCATAATGACCCCTCACTTACTCTGTGGAGAGCGTGCTGGCACCCTCCTGCTGTCCTGGGGCATCAACATGGCACACAGCAAAGTGTTGCATGATCTCATGCATGTCTTTGTGATTAAAGAGAGACTCGAAACAGCTCTTATCTGCAGAACAAAGAGCACAGCTGTACTACTAAGATAGGTATACACAAATTATTCAGTCCATTAAGACAGAATACAAATGAGATGTTATACATATAGGACTTGTTTTAAGAGCATTGGAACTTGCACTGGCATTTGCAGTGACATTGAACTGTTTACAGTAAAGTCTTACAGGCAGAGGGGAATAAGAAGGTATAGAGGAGGTTCTTACGGTTCAGTCCGATGTCATGGAAAGTCAGGATGGTAGGCCGGTTGCCCTTCGGAACACCCATCATGGTGCAGTGCACCAGACCAAAGGCAGTCTCCACATCATCCTCCTACAAAAGCAAAGTTATGGTTAGTTTTGTAACATATTGAGAATTTTGTTGTTTTCCTCTCAATTAACTTTTGTTCACATCAAAAAGTATCAAAAAATCGTTTATTTGGAGAATAAACCTTTTTTTTTTTTTTAACAATGCCTTAGTGCATTCTTATGATGGAGAGACATTTGAATACTCATTAATCTTAAGCTGTTTCTTTTCAATGGCTGCAATAAGAATGTGTTGGAACATATGGTCCAAAATAGTTTTGACTGATTATTATGATAATATGACTGATTATAGCTTAACATATTTATTGTAACATTTCCCTCAGTTCACCAATAAAAGTCTTTTTGATTGTTGCACACCACCTTATAGTTAAAAATAGCCTGCTTATTTCTGACAAAAACTCCAAAACACCTTGACCGTACATACAGTATAAAGTTGCTGGACAGTAAACAACACAAATCGCATCAACAGACCACAAACATCAACATCAAACCCCCTTAAAATAAAACTCATGCAAACACAAATCGAATCTTTTGTATCCACTGCTAAAACTGCATATAGCACAACAGCAGAAGATAAAATCAACTCACAGTGATGTCAAGCTCAAAGACGCTGCACTCAGAGTCCTCCAGTACCATGGTTACTGTTGCGGTTGAAGGCTGATGTATCGGCAGATGTAAACAAAATTGTGTGTATTTGAAAAGAGTAGATCCTGGTTTGCTGCTGCCTCAAGCTCCGAGTTGCACAGAATGCACTGAGGTCTGAGTTTTATATCCCCTTGTTTACAGTGTGGCGTAAACATGTAATTCCCAGCATGCCTTGCATAGTGGCCAGAAGGAGCCTAATTCTTAAAGGATGGAGAGATCTACAAATTGGATCAGTAAGTTAAGCTGAACACTGGCATCACTGAATATGTCCCACCTCTGTGGTGTTCCCATAGTATGTAAACATTTTATGAATGAAACACATGGGATCTTGGGAGTTGCATAGCAATTGCCACTTTATATAAATGATGCATTGTTTGATTCACTCACTGTTACAACTGTGCAAAAAAACTAGATATTTTACCCTAAAATGAAAATTCTGTCATTGTTTACTCACCCTCAGGTGCAAACCTGTGTAACTTTGTCTTTTATGGAACACAAGATATTTTGAATTTCAAATGGCTTTCAATGTAAAAATAAAGGAATTAGTCTTTAATGATAAAGAAATGTGAATGTTTTATGACTCCAAAAAAGCACAAACGTCAAAAGATCAGAAGACACATCAGTCAAGCACTCTGTGTAGTCTTGCACTTAAGAATCTTGACCTCACAGTGATTAAAATAAAGAACTCTGTTTACAGTGTCCATCATCAGAGTAAGAGCGTTAAGCTCATTTAGCAGGCGCTGTGTGTGTCTCAATTCGCTACAATACGTGTCTTAGGAGCGTTAAGGCTTTTTCAGTAAGCGGTACGTAGGCCATCTGGCATTCTCTGCGTGCAGATGTCCCTTGAATGCCCACAAGTGTCCCTGTCGAGTGTGCAACAGTCTGGCCACTAGTGAATACTGGTATGAATCTTCTTGGAGGATCAACATGACAGGGCAAGCTGTTTGTTCAGTCCTCTTTGTGATACAGAATTGATGTCTGACTGTATTGATTCGGGCATATTATACTCTATGTATTTATATAAAATTTAGGATATTTTTTAAGGAAATTAATACTTTTATTCAAAAAGGATGCATTAAACTGATCAAAAAGTGACAGTAAATACATTTATGTTACAAAAGATTTTTATTTAAAATAAATGCTGTCCTTTTGAACTTTCTCTCTATTCATATATGTCTATTCATTTTTTCCCACTGAATATAAAAAAAAAAAAGTTTTGTGAGCACCAAATGAATCTGAAGGATCATGTGACATAAGGACCTGAGTAATGAATGCTGAAGATTCAGCTTTGCCATCACAAAAATTAATTACATTTTAAAACATTCAAATAGAAATCTTTTATTTTTTTTAAATTGTAATATCGTGCACAGGGTTTACATTTTACTGTACTTTTTATCAATAACTGCCGCCTTGGTGAGCATAAAGAAAATATGAAAAAGTCTTACAGATCACAAACTTTAAATGGCTAGCCTAATGTTTTAAAGTAGGTATAATTTTAACTGATAGTCTTTTTTGCTAACTCTTGTAATGCATTTATTATGAGTTTGGACAGCCCTGCCCTAACCCTACCCACAACTCTATCCCTCTACCCCAGGGGTGCCCTAACCCGTTCCTGGAGGGCCACTGTCCTGCAGAATTTAGCTCCTACCCCAATTAAACCCACCTGAACCAGCTAATCAAGCTCTTATAGGCATACTAGAAACTTAAAGGCTGGTGTGTTGAGGCAAGTTGGAGCTAAACTCTACAGGACACCGGCCCTCCAGGACCGAGTTTGGGCACCCCTGCTCCACCCCATTAGACGTCCAGAGAGGTGGAGCTGGAAGTCATTTGACTCTGCAGTGAGTACCACTTGACTACCTGCGCACATATCTGTAGGTTGCCAAATTGAGGGGACAAATGGGTTGAAATTTGTATGCGTCGATCGTGTGAGAAAGATGCGTTTCATACAAGATCTGGCAATTGGACAACCTTGGAATTTGTTGTTGTGATTATTCATATGAGGTGAGTTTTACCGGAAGCGAATGTAGCAAACATATAAAATACGCCCAGTGGGAATTTTATTTTTTATATAAAGATGAGAAATATGGGAAAATATTTAAACGGGATGATAGAATGGTAAAATACGGGAGAATTCCAGGAAAAACGGGAGACCGCTATTTCATGCTCTGTAAAACCCAAATGTCTGTCATATAGCTTGTGTTTGCGACACAGACTCGCCTGATTTAAAATTAAATTGGGTTTATACAGAAGGATTAAAAACTTCACAAAATAAAATCATTGATGTAATTACACTTTATTTATGCAAAAATCCATACAGTTACGTACAATAAAGAATGAAAAGAGACATTCTATAACCATACCCAACATGTGTTTTAAAATTGACACAATTAAAATAACAAATTCATCGCCCATATCCACGATGCAGAAAGGTTCAGGCATCGCCTGCATAAAGCTTTTTCAACAATCACTGAATCTTCAATTGCAGGCTTGTTTTATATTGTTAATGTCCCACTGTTAATTGTTTGCCAATATCCTCTTAACTCTCAATTATTTAACGCGTTTTAATTGAGATTGAATGGAAATTCTGAAGAGCCAGTGCAAGTAATAAAAATTTGGGGGGGGGGTTATTCCAAAAATGTTTATCCTATTGTTATCATTTAACTCAAACAATAGCCTACTATTTCCTCCAAAGGTCACAACCGACGTGGACTATCCATCTGTTACTCAGAGGCGGACAGTAACTAAGTACATTTACTTGAGTATTGTACTTAAGTACACTTTCTGAATATCTGTACTTTACTTGAGTATTATTATTTCTGGGAACTTATGACTTGACTTCACCATACTTTGAAATGACATATTGTACGTTTCACTCCCTACACTTTCTATCAAGGTCCTCGCGAAGAGAAAGTCCGTTAGCAGCTTTTGAAAGTCATGGGTGATTTTCTTGCTTCTGTCCTTTTTTTCAGACAGTTTATCAGTAATCACTCTTGTAGGGCTACATTAAGTGATTTCTCAGCATTTTTTGAACACTGACCAGTTGCAAATGTGATATTTATTTACAAAAATTCAATAATAAGAAATTAATATTGTGGTATATATTAGACACAATATGGTCTGATTTTGCTAAATCGTGTAGGTGAAAACTTTTTGGCCTAAAACCACAGATAGACTGTTCCTGCGTGCCTCCTAATAAACACAATAGGTGTTGAACTGAAGTCAGCACTGCACAGACCATTCTGTTTGTGCGACATCACAGTACAAGCGAGAGCGAGTAGACGGCATCTACAACATTTGTGTTTTTGATGTCAACATAAGTCTTTCCTGTGTGGCTTTTTTGTTAAAGCAGTGTTTGCGTTGTAAAGTGTACAGCTACCGTTGTGTTTGCCTGGGTTTTACGCAGGTTTGATTTTTCTTTTTCGAATCACTCGTATTTACAGGATTTCACTGTCCACGGACTCACTCTGTTCAAATGTGGATGAATGGCTACACATAAATGTGTGCACACACTGTCCGAGCTGTGTGAGATCACTACCATTCTGATTTTGTGGGGGTGGGTAGGGGTGTTAATCCCCCCCCCCCATATGTTTTTAACATTCTAAAAGCTCTTTATTCTAAAGATACTACAAGCTAGTCAGTGTATTCAGTAGGTGTAATGTATTGTAAGTTGCTTCAGAAGTATTGCAAGTATTACATACAACAATAAAACAGTGCATTGACATAAAAAAAGACATTTACTTTTGGTACTTAAGTACTTTTAAATGCAAGTACTTCTGTACTTTTACTTAATAAAAATCTGTCTTTACAACTTTTACATGTAATGGAGTAATATTTGACCAGCAATATCTGTACTTTCACTCAAGTAATAGAATTGAGTACTTTGTCCGCCTCTGCATGTTTTACTGGACATATGTGATAGCCTCCTCTTGGACTAGGCATTGACCTGCATAAATCTGACCCATACCGTGTAAACTTACCCAGAAGGCGATGTACAATAATTCCAACGACCTCATTACGTATATTTAAAGATGATCAATATGATGCCCTAGCCTACTAAAGAAGTTAAATTACATTTTAAATTAAATCTCATTGTACTATTATTTTGTGCCAGCCACCTTGGTAGCTACTGTTCTTTTGGGGGCATGTCGGAATTAATGTTATTTTAATTCCCCATATTTGTCATATGCGAAAAGTATGTAGAAGATGACACGGTTAAAGTAAGCAACATTTTACGTGAATAGATGAATTAGATAAGTTCCACATGACCCACTGACATATTTTCATCATTGCACGCTAGATGGCGCAATATTAGTAGTATTTCATGATTTAGCCTAATAATTAGCTCGGCATGAGATTAGAACCTGTATTTATTGTTATGAATATGATTATACTTAATTACTACATTTGAACTAAATTCAATATATACATTTCAATTATTATAACTTTAAAAACTCGCAAATATGAAAGGAATTTCTGTTAACTCTCTTATCACATTATCAGATTTACTCACATAAATGTGTCTTTTATTGTTTAGAATTAATATGTAACTCAAAACAATAAATATGTATTAGTATAAATACTGACATTTTATTCTAATCTAATTTTTACGCATTATTTTTCTTCCCTCTCTGTTGCTCTGGGTGACGCTACGTCTCCATGGTTGCAGCAGGGGAATCTCCGCGCTCGCGTGCGCACACGCACCTATACACACGGGTACACACTGAATCACATAGAGCGAGTCTGACAAATCTGTGAGTATGAAAAATCAATATGAAAATCAGCAGAAAGTCGTCTACTAAGATAAAACTATGTGTTTAACAGCTTTGTGAAATCGTGTGTGCTCAGGTAATCCGCGCGACTTGTATTTTTGACGGCGGGGAGTGCGCGCTGAGCGAATAATTGTTTAGTTTTGGATCTGTTATAGTCTGTAACTTCTCACATATATTAATATGTCATCAATATAAGTAAATGCCCGACATATTATCTTGTGAATGTGGTTTTTAAGCAGTGTGGAAAGTTAATTTGTCAAGGAAAGTGGTCGTCTGCTACCGGTTTTTTCAGAACAAAAGCTTTGAGGGGCTGTTAGCGTTAGCGCGCTGCTAACGGTGTGTGTGGAGGTATTTTTTTCAAAGCACCGATTATATTAAGCATTTGTGTTCATATTTAGTTTAATAATTAAACAGCACCTAGAAAATAAACGTATCTCTATTGTTCTGTGCTAGAAACTTGCTTTGTGTATAGAATGGGGCACAGCTGGACGCATATCGGCGTCCATTTATCGCATAACGAAAAGTAAAAGAAAACCTCCATAACTTTGGGTGTGCATGAAAATTACTTGATAAAGTGGACATGTTGATTTTGGTTTATAACTAAGTAGCGCACAATAAAAGCAACAAGTTGTGACCAGGCTCGGTTTGTGCATGTGTGTGGTCTCTTTGTCTGGTATCGTGTCCGTCTCAAGTCTTTAAACCTTTAACGTTACTAATGATGCACCTATTATTTGCACAAAAGCGGTTATGTTCCTGTCACTCGAAAAGGCCTGATGATTCAGTTCTGCTTAAGCTGCGATTT
>JADLZN010010982.1:0-36140 GCA_018155175.1 Sinocyclocheilus anophthalmus
TGATGGATCACTTCCAGGCTCTTTTTTTTTTAAATGAGAATCATTCATTCGCTTTGGTAAGCGGCCACTGAAGACGAGAGAATCCATGTCTGGTGCATCCGTTTCACTTCTCACTTACTTAAGGGCAAGTGTCACGTAGGGGCAGTGCTCTGATGGTATCCTCATCACTGAAAACACTCAGGAAGTATTCAGCAGGTCAGTGAAATTGGAGATTTCTGGAGGTCGCCTTAATGAGGAAAGCATTGATTCGCAGGACAATAAAGTATCTTTCCATCCAGAATTATTTCAAATATAACAGAGCTTGCAACAATATCACAGTATCAGTTCTATATCAAGCTATATTATTATTATTATTGGTGGTGGTTTTGAGTTGTATATTGGTTTAGAATGAAGTGCTTTTTCATTGATGAAATGCAATTGCTGTTTAACTTTTGGGATTATGGCTTCGAACAGCTTTTCTGTCATGCATTTTGTGTCACATAATTCATTCAGTTCATGAAATTGGTTACACTTGGTGGCCCATACAAAACAGCTCTGCAGCAACCTCTCACTCCCATGAAACAATGCAAATTCACTATTATATATATACTAATATATTTGCATGTGTCTAAACTTTAAATATTTTGCCTATACATTTAATCAGTGACTACAAGTCACTTTTTTAAGTAATTATTCATTTTGGTTGTGGTTTATGGCTTGGAATCATCCATTCTACTTGTGGAACTAAGGTAGGTAAGTAAATAAATAAATAAATAAATAGGCTGTCATTCTGGTGCACTATTTAGAAACTGATGTTATCTCATGAATATTCAGAAGCCACCAGATGGATCTGGTTGCATAATCCCCTACTCTAATCATTTAAATAACTTTAGAATTATAAGATGTTTTTATTGCAGCTATAATAAAACCATGATGTTAATCAACAATACATTCATCCTTTTTCTATAGAAAGTTTTTATTACCCAGAAAAATACAAAATCTATTTCCCTCAGCAAGGAAAACAGCATATGGCAGTGTGCTTGTTGTAGACATCAATCAAAGTCTTGTAATCGCCCACTGGCAGTGGACTAAACATGTTAGAGTGTTGACATATACAGCACATATACTCTATATTTCATCTGGAGTGTAGATTGATACTTCCTCCCATAGGGTTGCAGTGGATCATTTATCTTTAAGGTATAGATTTTGTATACCATTGAATTGTATATTTGTTTGCAGTGGAAACTGTTGAACGTTAAACGTTTGATGGCTAGAGCTCTTCTAGTCTAAACGCGTATGACACACACATGCACAGAGTCTTTGCTGTGGACCAGGCAAAACAGATGTTGGAAAACAGAGGCCAACATTCCTAGTCCCTGCTTCCAGGTGGGAAAGTTTCCTTTCTGTTGCCAGTACAGGGAAAACTAATAAAGATACAGTAATTCTGGATTATAACTTAAAATACAGATTTGTATTCCAGGAGGAGGATTTCCCTTTATAATATTCTTAAATATATAGCCTATTTATTCCTCAATGTCTTTACAAATTGCTAAGTTGTTTTTGTTATTAAGTGACAAGTGGTGGGCAGTTTTAAGTCTTATCCACCTTTTTCCTAATGAGCCTACTGCATTTTAAATTATGGGAAGCACTTCAGTTTGGGAAAGTTCCACTCAAAAACGGCAACAAATCATTTCAAATCATAAGATTGTGCTACAAATAATCCTTATCTGTCATTTTGACTGAATGGGCTGTACATTTTTATTCATGTTCTTTTTTCAGAAGTCAGGAGAACAATGTTACACTTGGTATTTTAATGTGACGTGATTAACAACAATATCATCTTGGTTACGTATGTAACCCTCGTTCCCTGAAGGAGGGAACGGAGACGTCACGTCGGTGACCGACGAATTGGGATCTCGCTTAGAAAGACCAATCCACTTAGAGTGTAAACTAAAAAAGCCAATGTACATTGGCATGTGATTACTGCATCCAGCTGCCGCTGATCACAGCTTGAGCATAAAAAGGCAGAAGGTGCAACGCATACCAGGTTTTCGCTGAGGAGCCGAGCCGGTGACCCGGCCGCTCAGCAGTGGTACAGCAGCTGTAGAGTGGGACGTGAAGTATTGTTCATACGTATACGTATCTGGGACTCAAATACGCGATGTAATGCACATACGTAACCGAGACGTGCCCTTTCAGTCGGTCAATCCGAGTCACGCGGATGAATGACAATTGTGATCCTTACCAACAGCGCCCAGGATGCTGCCCATCTTCAGTGTCCTCTGAGAGTTCGCCTGCGCCCCTTTGTGGTGCTAGGCCGGGCTCGCAACAAGACGACCCGTCACTGTCGTCATAGCACTGACCCACTCAGTGAGATTGGATAACACTGGGAAAACTTACCCGCTCCACTTGGAACAGGAACGTTGCGGAAGCCCCATCCTTGCCGAAGGAGGTTTCGGAAGCACTTACACATATGAAATCCGTTTAGGTGCATATGGAAGTTTCCAGAGGTCTGGACGCGGGTGCCACAGGGTGCCCCGTCTCTGAGTTAGTAGATCCTTCCTCAAAGGAATCTGCCAGCGAAGGGCTGTCACGAGGAGCATTAGTTCGGGGGAACCAAGTCCTACTGGGCCAGTATGGCGCCACCAAGAGGACCTGCTCCTCGTCATCCCTGACCTTGCAAAGCGTCTGTGCGAGAAGGCTCACTGGGGAAAACGCATACTTGCAAAGTGCCCCGCGGCCATCTGTGTGCCAGTGTGTCCGTGCCGAGTGTTCCCATCAGCCGTTTGCAGCACGACAAGGGTAGTGCAGCCTGAATTGCGCAACCCACTCGACACAGGAACGACCACCGCTGAAGCGTCGTCCGCCAACACAAAAAGCTCCCGAGAGCACTCTAGACTCATCACACACGAAGCAGTTTGGTAGGAGCAGAACGATGTTGTCGCTCGGCTCCAAAGCGAAAAACTGGTATGTGTTGCACAGGCTGCCTTTTTATGCTCACGCTGTGATCAGCGGCAGCTGGATGCAATCATCGCATGCCAATGTGCATTGGCTCGTTTAGTTTACACTCGAAGGAGAATGGTCCCTCTAAGCGAGATCCCAATTACGTCGGTCCTCCGACGTGACGTCGAGAATGACCGACTGAAAGGGAACATAGATAACTCTTTCAGCCCGTGTATTTTCTACATTATTTTAAGTTTTCCTTTGTATTCCGCTGTAACTGAAAAAAACAACATATACTGTGCATTTGTGGTCTGCTCTCTCGATTTAATTTACGATATAAACCATGAAAAATTCCTTGGAATGCACTAAGAATTTCAAATTTTGAAACGTCTCTTTCCAGGTTTGTGTTCACATGGATCACTATAAAGTATTGTTTACTATGTATGTATATTACTATATCGATATTGAAATACTCCATAATGATTACTGCGAATAGAATCGAGCTTTTAGGAATATTTTTGGTAGGTTGAAGTGAATTTGTTAATGCTTTTAGACTTTTAAATTTCCTTTTAATGATCAATGGTTGAAGGGTGAGTAAAATAATGTCACCTCATTTTACCCAGTTTTTGAAAATGCTAATTATTGCATTCATACAGCGAACCTTTTGCTGATTGTTTACAGTGTAAATGGAGGTTACTCCCATAATTTGCTCAATGCGTCATGGGATGTAGGAAAAAGGTGGATATGTAGCTTGTAATTAAAGTTATATAAATTTGCTCATATTATTATATATGGAAGCTATTTCTGTCACATAAGAAAAAAGTTAGGCTTTGGAAAATCATTGTGATATAGAAGTCATAAGATATAAAGTATAATTATGAGATAAGAACTAAAAATTATGTCATAGTAAATCATAGTTATGAGATGAAAAGTCAAAATTATTACATAAAAGGCCAAAATTGACAAAGTCAAAATTATGAGATACTAAGTTGAGTTCATAATTATGAGATAAGTCAAAGGTAAGATACTTTTCATCTCATAAATATGACATGAAAAGTCTAAATTATGAAATAAAAAACAAAATGTCTAAATTATGATACTAAGTCATAATTATGAGATCTAAAGTCTAAATTATGACACAAGTCTAAATCATGAGATAAAAAAACGTAATTTGGACAGAGTCTAATTTGTCGGTCAAAAGATACTTGAGATACTTAGTCATAATAATGAGACAAAAGGTCTAAATTATAACAAGTCTAAATTATGATAAAAACTCATAATTATGACAGAGTCTAATTTATGTCAGTCAAAATTGAGATACTAAGTCATAATTATGAGATAAAAGTCTAAATTATGTTAGTCAATATTCTGAGATACTGAGTCATAATTATTAGATAAAAAGTATTTATTGCTTACATCTAAATTATGAGATAAAAGTTAATAATTGTGTTGAAGTTTAAATTGTCAGTCAAAATTATGAGATACTAAGTCATAATTATGAGATAAAAGTCTAAATTATGGCAGTTGAAATTCTGATAGTCATAATTATGAGATAAAAGTCAAAATTATGACAGTTCAGGAATTCTGAACTAGTTAATAATATGGAGATAAAAAAATCTAAAGCTATAACAATAACTCTTTTTAAATTATGGGATAGAAACTCATAATTGACAAGTCTAAATTATGATAGTCTAAATTATGAGATAAAATTAATAATGACCTAAGTAAACATTGAGATAGTAAGTCATAATTATGATATGTTATGTCATAATTATGACATTGAATTTGACTTAATTCATGGTATTGCAGATCATCTACAGCTTAACAGGTTTCTGTTATGTGGTGTTCACAAAGCAAGTGTATGCTGAATTGTAGCCAGATTAGCATTAGCCACACAAGGTATTCTCCAGAAACGTTCTCCAAATGTAGGAGGAAAGCCTGTGAAATTCAATCTTGGGTTTATATGTTCACATCCTGGTGGGAGGAACTTTAATAGATCAAAGCTGAATTCATACCTTTGTTCCTGAACCTGCCGTAGCAACCCAAACGCTGGCCTGTACTTCAACTTTATTGTGTGCATGCTGAGAATGCGATCTCATGAACTCGTCTGTTGAGGTGTAGATCCTTTGCATTAGTCTCAGGCGTCATTTTGAACTGACATTTAAGGGCTGTAGGGTCACAGGGTCAACCCTTGTTAAAAAACCTGGGAGTGCAGAGTAGACACTTAAAAGTGTGAGGATGAGATCTTGTGGTTAAAGGTCTTGACTGGGAAACAAAGGTCACAGGTCAGAAGACCCATAAACTGGACAGTTCCCGTGTCAGCGTTGTAACCTCATGCAAAGCCCTTAACACCAGGCTGCTGACCATGCAGTTAGTAGTTTATAATTTGCCTTTTTTTTTTAAGAAAAAAAACAACAACATAAATGCCAAGTAATTTAGCATACAATTTTAGCATTCTCACTGCTTGAATTCCCTTATTGATGTTTAATCTCGCTGATGGGTCTCATGCAGTATTCAAATTTCTTTTTTTAATGGTGTCCATTTCACAGAGGAGCTTTTGTTGTTTTAAACTTTCATCATTTTAAAATATAAATATACATTTATATTAGAACACCCTAAAAACTGTGTTTGCTAACAACAACGACTTGTTTCTTTCTTAATCTCACATTTTTGTCGTCATATCTCCGTCAAACTCTAGATGTTCTTCATTGCATTTTAATGTCTGGTTGTACTTTTCTGTCTGGTCATGAATAGATGTTTAATGCATTTTAAAGGCTGTCATTGCACTGAGAATGTGATGACTATGCATCTCAAATATCACATTGTATGCTTTTTATTTAAGCATTTTTATGAAGCTGGCAAAGTGTTCGAAGAAAAACCTAAAAAACTCAAAAATGTCACATGAAAAGGATTCATAAATGGATAGGTTGAATAAGTTGAATATTCTTTGCTATCACGGGAACTTCGTTTTCAATTACAGGTATAGATGTAAAATACTTGCCCTGTTCTATGTGTCCTATATAATAAAAATAAATGTTTCTTGAGCGCAAAATCAGCATATTAGAATGATTTCTGAAGGAGCATATGACACTGAAGACTGGAATAATGATGCTTTGCATCACAGGAATAAATTACTTTTTAAATATATTACAATAGAAAACAGGTCTTTTAATTGTAATAATAGTTCACATACTTCGGCTCTTTTAACTGTATTAGGAATCAAATAATGTCAGCCTTGAGTGAACAAAAAGACACTCTTAAAAACACTTTCAAACCAAATTGTGTAATTATTCCAAACTATTTTCCGATAACAAATATACACATACTTAAGTATATTATTATTTTAAACGTACAGTCTTTATAAAATTAACAAAGACTTTCCTTTTCTAGTTGTTTCACATCGTGTTGTCTACTATAAACTCATAATCTATGAAATTGTGAAGGCATGCAACAAAATCACATACAAGAATTGAAATAAATTTCCCTGCTGTTCCATTTTTACTCCACATTTTACAGCCACTAGTGGTGCTTGTTTAACCAGCAGCCGTGTAAATGAGAATCGCATGCACAATGGACCTGTGACAACACAACGTACATTGTTCTAACAAGATCCTATGGATATCTGCTAGGTGTGATTTAGTCCACTGTCTTGTTTAACTAATGATGTGTTGCCTTCAGTAGGCTATAATCCCAAAGGGAAATGTATTTTGAGGAATAAAAGTAAAAAAAAAAAATAGACCATTGGGCTGAATTTCTAGACTGTTAGATCTTTTAGATTATTAGCTCAGTGTCATTCTGACTCACTTAACAATTAGACAGGATCATTTCAGGGTGTTAATAATATACTACCTATTATTATAGATTCCAACCAGCAGTTTTCAAATCATCTGTCTTTTATGAGAAGCAACACCTATAAAATAGGGATTTGACCATTAAAATGAACCATTGACCATTACAGAGTCAGGAAATGCCGATATCCTGCGCCTCAGATTTTCATTCAGTCTGCATTAAGACTTTACATCTCATTGGCTGTTTGATTGGATAGGAAAAACGGAGAAAGTTTCACAACTATGGTGATATAGCTAATTAAGATCATATCTAAATATATTGTTGGATATGGGATATTCTATTTGTAAGAAGTCGTTTTAGTATCTCTCATTCAAAAGTTGCTGTCAGTAAGATTTTGATGTATTTATTTTTAAAGATAGATTTATGTAATATTTTAGTCAGCAAGTTTATTAATTAAAGACTTAATTCATGCTACAAATGTTTCCATTTCAAATAAATGCTTTTCTTTTTAACTTTATTGCTGGTTTCATTGTCACAAAGAAATCTGAAAAGAAAATGTATCATGGTTTCACAAAACATTATCAAGCAGCACAAAAGTGTTATTTTTAACGTGATGATAACAGAAATGTTCTTGGCAGCAAATTGCATTTCTAGAATGATTTCGGAAGGATCTGTGACACTGAGACGGAGAATGATGCTGAAAACTTCTTGCCACAAGGAATACATTATAGTTACAAAAAATCAAATAGAATAAACTTATTTTAAATTGTAAAAATATTTCAAAATATCACTAGATATTACTTTGATATACTAAGATAAACTTTGGTAACACTTTAAACCTTTATATATATAATGCATTATAAATGTAGGTTACAAAATTGCATTATATCGTTTCATAAATATTTATACCCAAATTTAAAATGTATTATAATATTTGAAGGTTTGTTGTCATGTATTTTAATGCCAATGTATTTTAAAGCCATGAATAGATAAGTATTATAATGTATCATAACTGTGGTTACAATTATTCATGAAATTGTAAAATGCATTATAAGGTGCATTACAAGGCATAATTAATGCATTAGAACTTCTGTAATGCATTATGTAAGAGCTTTGAGTGTTACCCAAAAAAGAAAAAACTGACCCCAAACTTTTGAATAGTAGTACATAACAATTGCATTGTTTCGACATAATTTAAACGTTTGATATCTATATAAATACTTTAACATTGTTGGTGATGGCCATACGGTGCGAGAGAGCTCAATACACTGCAAATAGAAAAAACACCTGCAAATTAAGAAAACATCTTTATCAATTTGACAACACATGTGCTGCAAAAAGATGTTTTCTTAATTTGCAGGTGTTTTTTTCTATTTGCATGTTTTTTAATTTGCAGCGCGTTGAGCTGTCTCGGCCACCGTATAGGGCACAAACAAATCAGTGTTTTAAATTCTTTGAAACAGACTATTTGATCTGATTCTCAGAAATGAATCAAACATACTAACTCCAGTGAAACAAAATGATAATGCATAGTTGTGTGGTTCTCATGACACCTGCAATATGTCACTGATATCTGACAGGTGGTATGTGTGCTATTCCAAAACATGTCGCTTACAGCACATTTTCTATTCTATTCTATTCTATTCTTGTGAATATACAATATTCTAGCAACAGGAAAGTGTGTCCATCACTGAAATGAGCAGATCTTGCCTGGTTACTCTTATTAACATAATTACAGTCCCTTGACTCAAAGCATCTCATTATAGACTGCTCAAATTATGCACATGAAAAGAAAAAAAAAAAACCCTGGGAAGGTCATTTATAAGCTGATCACAAAGACGACCTGTGACTGTCACTAACCTGTCATTATAGCTTTTAGCTGGTATTTCTCTACACGATGCAGTGCATGTTTTTCAAGCCCCAACTTGTGGCATAAAGCTTATCATTGAATGGCTGGGTGAAAATAAATGGCTTTTGCAGTCGGTTTCCTCCGCGTTTGGAGGTGCCGCTCACGCACACAGCAGAGATAGGAAGTCCCTGTGGCCGTGGTCGTGTAGGTGGTGATATCTCTTTTGAATCGCGCTGAGGTCCTGCAGTCGAGTTTTGCTCTTCAGCATCGCACACGCACAGACATCTGAGACATGTGGAGGCTGCGTGGACATCCAGAACGAGCTTCAGATGAGCGTTCCCACGCTGCGGAGGAGACAGAGACTCTGGCCCCCATCCACCATCCACAAATTACACAGCTCCATGTCCAGATATGAAGTCATCCCGGCTCAAGTGTGCAGACGGGAAAGGCAGATTTTTTTAATATGCTCAAAGACAAAAACTGACTACTTTTAGGAATCTGGCAGTGTCTTGTAAAGAATAAAATAACTTTATGATTCAACAATAAGGATATTTATAGCGATGAGTGATGGTCCTCATAGTCAGATATAGTGGCAATAAATTTAGTTTAATAACTGGTGCAGACTTTAATCTGGCTTATGTTCAGTGCATGCATTGAATATATTATCTATCAATATTTTTTTTAACATATCACTTTACCCCTTGCATAATGCATAATCAGTTTGTTGAAAAATGATGAAAATCCATCCATGGATGTCAAGATCATATATATATATAAATTATATATAAGTTGTATTAAAATAAATGAGTGTGTATATTTTTTTTCCAGAATTTCTCATTTTGAAATCCATAGAAAATTACATGAACTTTTGCAATATTTTTTTCATTTTTGTGTCAACTATCACTTTAAAGCTTAATGGCTACAAATAAATGTCCCTTTAACTTAGTCACTGCATGAAAATTATTTGTTGATTTACTGATATTTTACTGTATTCTTAGTGGTTAGTTAATTGTTTACTATGCTCTTTTCATTTCTGGCTGTTTACACTTTAATGTGATGTATTCAAATCAAAGGTTATAAGACACTAAAACCTAAAATGGGTTACATATTTGAAATAAATAAGCTAATTAAAGCAATATGCAAAAACCTTATTTCTAGTCTTTCTTCTATTGTAACTTGATGTGCTAAAATTACTAATTAACACTATAATTTTAATTAATAAAGTGTAAGTGTAAAGTATATAATGCATACCATACATGCAATGCATATATAATATATATATAATATATATATATAATATATATATACTATATAATATATATATAAAACACCATAATGTTCTGAAATGATGGTGCTTTGAAAGGGTTTCCCGAAATGTTTCTGCATTTTCTATTTATTCTTGGAATTACAGTGACATTTTTATTTTATTATATATTTTGTGTGTTTGCTTTTTCAGAGACGACATCACTTTGTCCAGACTCACCAGGCAGGCCTTCTTGCCAAGACAAGCATCCATTAGTGCAGAAACATGGGTTCAGGAGGCCTGACATTCAGCTGCTTGGTTTTGGCCACCCTGGTGACTCTAAATCATGCCGGCCTGGTAAAGAAGATGATCAGACACCGACGGGAAGATCTGACGATTCCCGGCATACACAACATAACCCTTCCAACCTCTTCCCAACCGCTCGTTTTTAACCACGTCTACAACATCAAAGTTCCCGGCAGCTCTTTATGCTCGGCGAATCTGGACTCTCCCGCCGGTTCAGATCTTGAACAGAAGGATGCACCATCTGGCTCAGAAGTAACAGA
The DNA here is from genome assembly GCA_018155175.1 of Sinocyclocheilus anophthalmus. Taxonomy (NCBI): domain Eukaryota; kingdom Metazoa; phylum Chordata; class Actinopteri; order Cypriniformes; family Cyprinidae; genus Sinocyclocheilus; species Sinocyclocheilus anophthalmus. The sequence continues at coordinate 10,370 of JADLZN010010982.1, forward strand.
CCACACATTAGATGGCGGTAATCAGGTCGTCTTCACCCATCGCATCAACATCCCCAAGCAGGCATGTGGCTGTACGGATGGGCTGCCGGACCTGAAGGAGCTCCTGAATCGGCTGGAGATGTTGGAGGGCGAGGTGTCGACGCTCAGAGAGCAATGCGCCACAGAAACCACCTGCTGCAGCGCTCAGGCCACAGGTACACGTTCACTTTCCAGACACTTTGAGATTCACTTATTGAGGGGGGAAAGTTCACAGTATTACGGATAATCACATTTTAAAGGTTTTTCAGTGTTAAAATACTTTCTCCTATTCAGGTTTAATATGCATAAACAAAGATATACAAGATATTCATATGTTGATTCCTTCTCAAAGTGCAAACACTGTTCTTTTTGAGCATTATGATTACAATATAGCCCAACCAATGGTGTAAGTTTAAGGACGGGCAGACCAGTGTAAGAAATGGGAAGTCATCATTTTTTCATTCAGTTTGGTAATGATAATGGAGCAGAAATTACACTCTTCAATCATTAACCTTTTGATTCCAACCCTCTTTTTGGGCAAAATAAAATGATTGCAGTTCACGAACCTTCAGTAGGCCTACTACTGACATAATACTGGTCCCCCTTATTCATTAGTTTGTTTTACTTAACTTCTGTTAGACAGTTTTGTTTAACTTCTCACATGTTCTGATTCTGTAGGTACTGTAGGAACGAAGCCCTACTGCAGCGGCCGTGGAAACTACAGCACGGAGACCTGCGGCTGTATATGTGAGCCCGGATGGAAGGGCCCCAACTGCACCATTCCCGACTGTCCCGGAGACTGCAACGACCAGGGCCGCTGCATTAACGGAAAGTGTGAGTGTTTCAATGGCTTCGTGGGTGAGGACTGTAGCGTGGAGACCTGTCTGGTTGACTGTGGCGAGAACGGGCGGTGCATTAACGGAGCATGCGTTTGCAATGAAGGCTTCTCTGGGGACGATTGCACAGAGACGGATTGTCTCAACAACTGTTTGGGACGCGGCCGCTGCGTTGATAGCGAGTGTGTCTGCGACGAACCCTGGACCGGATTCGATTGCTCCGAGCTCATCTGTCCGCATGACTGCTACGACCGCGGGCGATGCGAAAATGGAACTTGTTATTGCGATAAAGGCTACACCGGAGAGGACTGCGGGGCATTCGCTTGTTCGAACGACTGCTCGGGACGAGGTTTTTGTATTGACGGCCGCTGCGAATGCGACGCCGGCTACTCCGGCGAGGATTGTTCCAGCTTGACCTGTCCGAGCGACTGCAACCAAAGAGGGCACTGTTTCAACGGCGTGTGCATTTGTGAAATGGGTTATTTCGGAGAGGACTGTGGGAAGCTCTCCTGCCCGAATAACTGCAACAGTAGAGGGCGCTGCATTAATGGTCGTTGTGAATGCAACGTCGGATTCCAAGGCCGTGATTGTTCGGAGTTTAGCTGCCCCAATGTTTGCAATAACCGCGGGCGCTGCGTTAACGGCCAGTGTGTTTGTGAAGAGGGATTCGGTGGCGAGGATTGCAGCATCAAAACCTGCCCGTCGGACTGCTATGGCCGAGGCCAGTGTGTGGATGGGAAGTGCATTTGCTTTGCGAACTTTGCCGGCGAAGACTGCAGTGAAATGAGTTGCCCGAGCAACTGCCTGAACCGTGGACGTTGTGTCGTGGGGCAATGCGTTTGCAACGAAGGCTTCACCGGAGAGGACTGTGGTCAGAGGAAGTGTCCCAACGACTGCCTCGGCCGTGGACGTTGCGTGGAGGGACAGTGCGTTTGCCAGGAGGGTTTTGAGGGCCAGGATTGCTCCGTTCCCACCTGCCCTGGAAACTGCAATAACCGTGGGCGCTGCTTCAATGGGAAATGTGTCTGTGATGAGGGATTCGCTGGAGATGCCTGTGAAGAAAGAAGCTGTCCGAATGACTGCAATGTTGCGGGCAATGTGTGGGTGGGCTGAACCGCTGTTTAGGCGATGAAGGCCACATTGGCGAGGATTGCTCAGAAGGTAATTGTCAAAAGCAGTCAATTATATTCTATATACTAGACTATTTATACTATAATTTATTTACTATATAGTATATTTTTTGAACGTGTTTATTGTAGTATATGTGGCTGCATATAGGTTATTAAAGTAACTTAGTCTGGAGTATTGATGATAGTTTCATCAGTGTCCCACTAGAGGGCAGTGTTATGGTGAAGTGTAGAAGTGGTTGCTTCCGATCTGCATGTGTTCTGGTTGCGGTATTAAAAGACGATTAACAGTCACAGTGCTCTCCTCTCATGTTTTATGAATAGAACCCACATTATGAGAACATGATATGGTGTCAGAAGTGGGATACTATTATACATTTTCATATTTTCAATATTCATTTTAGTTACCGTTTAATCATTTTATTGTCTGTTTTTTTACCTTTTCTAAATCATTTTTATCATTTCGGCATGTCTTTATTATTTTTATTCATTTTTATTTAAGTTATAGTTGTTATTTTCTGAGTTTTTAAAGTAAAAAAATATTTTTAACATATGGTGAGTACATAAATGTTGAAAGACAATAAATAAACTTTAAATAAAACTGTAACAACTTTATTTCTCATTTTCATTTAGTTTTTGATGTACTAAAATAATTAAAACTGAAATAAAATGTAATAAAAAATATATACCATATTAAAAAAAGGGGGGGGGGGAGCCTACAAAAAATGACAAAACACAACAAAATTACTAAAACTTTACCTAAAATCCAAATGAAAGTGGAAAATATAAAATCTAAATATGAATGGTATCTCAGTGATACTAAAATAACACTCTGGTTAATTTAGTACTTGAAGTTAACTAAATCAAATTCAATGCGGTCTTCAAAACAATGAGTTTTACCCCAAGTAAAAACTTATTAAATTAAGTTTATTTTTCTTATATATTTGATTTTATTTTATTTCATTAATAGTATTATTTCAAGTAACAGTAATTTTTATGGTTTTAGGTTAACAATAATAACCCTGCAAAGCATTAGTTCTTACTCAGTACTAGTGATGCAAACACTTTTTTTCAAGTGTTAGCTAGATGATATGCATTTCTTTGTTTTTATGGATTTAAATTAGAGGGATAATTCAGCCAAAAATGTAAGTACTGTGGCTCCCATGAAGTGTTGGGAAGGTTACTTTGGAAATAAAACAGGTTACAGATTACAAGTTACCATATCTAAAATGTAATAAGTAGTGTAACCATTCAATTACTTTATTAAAGTAATGTAACTGATTACATTTGGATTACTTTTCTAAATTTCTAAATGTAATGTTTTATTCTTTTCAACTGTTAATCCTTTCAAACATTTACACCATGCGGTAAACCTTACAGCAGAACTCAACACTGATGTCAGACTTTCAGAATCCTTCATCACTTTAATTAAGATGATCAAATTTGAACACATTCACCACAAAATCAGACTTTAGTACCGCCTTTTACATTGAGATCTGAAGTTAAATGCAGATTTAAAATAATAAACCTGACATTTTGAAACCACATCTTTTGCATAACTACAGGAAAACACTGCATATACATGGTTGTAAAAAAACATAGTATTAAAAATAAAATAAATAAAAGCATATACATCAACTCAAATACGGTTATCTAATAAGCATGTGTCCTATTGTGTGTACTAAACTCCTGAAACATTGGTGTTTTTTTTTAAACATTGGTGTCTCTTTGTATATGATAGTTTTCTCAAAATAAGTCAAATGCTCATGAAGTGACTCGGAGCAGTTCTAGAGATTATGTTCATGTGTTCATATTTTGAGGCGGCAGAGGCTGAAAACACTGTGAGCTTCAGTAGGCCTATGTGTAGTAAATTAAACCACTTGTCTGCGCCATTAATTTCCACGAGGGGCGGATTGGGAAAAAATAGTCAGGCCGGGAAATATCACACTCATACACCAACAACAAATTCTGATACTTGGACAACCCTATTTTTTGTATGGACCTCACATAAAAAAAGGTTTAAATCCTTAGGTTGGGGACATGCATAATAATTAAAAGTTCTCTCCTGAACTGCACCTTCACCTCATAAAATATGATTATTTGTCTGCTAAATGACTACTGTAACATTACAATAGATAATAATGATGTCCTTTATACAGTATTTTAAGTGATGACTGATGAACAATGGGCTGCTGCTGCTTAACTAAGTAAACAAAGACAAAACTACAATAGCATATTTACAGATGAAACTGACCTGTACTTGAAACCCTGAACAGTAGTTTTGCTTCTCTGCTCCACCTGTGCGCTTCCACAGTCCACTCCATTCTCTCTCTCGCATTGATTACTCTGATCCAAACGAAGGCTTAGGCGCGGAGAGCGCGTAAGCCGAAGCATTGCCAGTCACGACTAATCGATTCATGATTTATTAGAGATTTAAAGGGGTCCTATTATGCTCTTTTACAAAGCTCTCTTTGTTTTGGGGGTGTACTAGAACATGCTCTCATGCTTGTGGTTCGAAAAACACGCTTTATTTTTTCACATATTTCATTAGTAAATACCTCTTCTCTTTAATACCTTTCTCCCCAGCCTTGCACAAACGGCTCGATTAGTTCCGGCTTTGATGAAGGTTCCGCCTTCCGAAAAACAAAATGTGTTTGTGATTGGTTAGCTGTCCCAGTGCGTTGTGATTGGCGAACAGCTTACACGGTGTTTCAGTACTGCCACGCCCCTTGCTCCGTCTTTCAACAAAAGCTTTTGGCGAATCCGGCACTACTCACTCATGTTGTGGAAGCTGTCCTCAGTAAAATGTGCCGCACACAATAGCAAATTGGGGTTATAATGCTCAGGAACAGATTTAAAAAATAAATTGCAACCACTGTTTCCCTGTTTCTGATATGATCCGGAAGCCCAAAGCGTCTTTGTTTAGGGAAAAAAAACAGCGTTTCAGGCGGTCGCACACCGGACGAGAAGCGTCGCGCCACGTCTTTAAAATTCAAAAACATTATTTTCTATGAGTGTAGCACACCGCGGTTTGTCCGTGGCGCCCAGCTACGTCGTGTTATACTTATAAGAATTGTTCTAGACATGCCGAAAATTTTCGCTACCATACACCACACCAGCCGCTTTCTTCTAGCTCTTCTTCTTCATTTTCTCTGACGCACTAACTCTGCAGCAGCACTACTTCTTCTTCGTCGTCTCGTCTGATGCACTCACTAAATCAAGCGTTCTAACCACGACCTCTCCCCTCCCCACCCCCCAACCATTCGACTTTCTGTAGGCGGGAATTATTTTTAAATGATATTCGAATGGGCCGCTTTTGTGATATCACAAAGCCCTGAAACCAAACGCTGTAGTCCAAACGAGCCGTCCGTTGTAGTTCTTGAAAAGGGATTTTTTTAAACGTTAAATATCTCCCTTTGGAGTGGACTTTATGATTTGTAACTTTCTAGATATTTTTTTATGCCCAAACATACACACTACACACTGACTAAAATTCAAAAAGTGAAAAAGCATAATAGGACCCCTTTAATTATCGAATGGCGAATTTGGAAATAATCGCTTTAGTACATTCGGCAAGCAATTATACAATGATAAATAAAATAGCGGGCCAAATCGGCTGCCAAGCCACCGGGAATTGTCCCGGTTCTCCAAATGGCCAGTCCGCACCTGATTTCCACAGACACGCAGAACGTGCAGGATTCATATATTGGGTTGTCCTTTTCTTTTGGCGTCTTATTTCACAGACCAAGCGCGTTTTGATTTAAGTGTACTGACCTATTTTTGATTTATTCGTCCAAAATGTGGCATATTCCGTCCGTGTTAGGCTATAGGAATTCCGTTTTTATGACTGGATTCTACACAGTCTGTGTTTTCCACATCTCGGAAATTATAGGGCCCTATGTCTCAGAGTAGTCAGTGCAATTTGGGAAAGAAATCAGTTAAATCTGTATGTGTGTGTGAATGTGTGTGAAAACATTCAGATGTAACCCCCTTTGTAATCATTAACAATTTCATAAGTAACTGTAATTTAATTACACATTTTTTTTCATATTACCCATTGATTAAAATTACTTTTATTTTGTAATTAAATTACGTAATTCTGTTACATGTATCTAGTTACTCCCCAACACTGCTCTCATGTTATTCCAAACCTTTCTTTCTTCCAATGAATACAAAATGAGATGTTATGCAGAATGTTGACATACTTTTCTATACACCTCAGTGTTGTTGAACATCAAAAGAGACAGAAAAGCACCATAAAAGCAGCCCATATATAAGACTCACAAATAACTTACTGATGATATACACTACCACTCAAAAAGCTTGGGGTCCGGAAATGAAATGAAATGAAAGAAATTAATACTTTTATTCAAAATTGACAGTAATGTTACAAAATATTTTTATTTCAGATAAATGCTGTTCTTTTAAATTTCTATTCATCAAAGTATCCTGACAAAAAAAAACAACAACAACTTTCATGGTTTTCACAAAATTATGAAGCAGCACAACTGTTTTCAACACTGATAATAATAATAAATGTTTTTGAGCAGCAAATCTGCATATTAGAATGATTTCTGAAAGATCATGTGGCACTGATAACTAGTGAGGAATGAATGCTGAAAATTCAGCTTTGATCACAGAAATAAATAACATTTTAAGATACATTCAGGTAGAAAACAGTTCTTTTAAATTGTAATGATATTTCAAATATTGCCATTTTTCGTTTTTGATCAAATAAATGCAGCCTGAGCAGAATAGACTTCTAGACTTAAACATAAAAAAATCTACTACATAGTGCACTATTTTAGATCCATCTTTTTGCACAAAAAAAGTGCTAAACATGCTTGATTTTTTTTTTACTTTGACAGCGAACTCACACCATACGTGTCCCTGAGAAATCCATTAGCTTTATATAGAGGAACATTAGTGGTGAAGGTCAATTAAAGTCATGTCAAAAGGTCCAAAAACTGCCGTTAATAAGAAACCAAAGTTAATTTACTCAGTTTAGTTCAATTCAAACCTCTCAGCAGTTTGATTGGATGTTTTTTTCCTGTCACCACAGTGGAGACATGGACAATTTTCCTACTATTTGGCACAAAAGATCATTCACTCTCTCAACATGATGTAAATGACCCTTAATATCTTTCCCAGTCTCACCACCGGAAGACCTGACCATTACAGATGTGACCACGGAGAAGGTGAACCTCACATGGAAGAACGAGATGCTGGTGGCGGAGTATTTGGTTACATATGTCCCGACGTCACCAGGCGGCCTGCAGTTGGACTTCCGTGTGCCTGGAGATCGTAAGTCTGCTACCGTCTCTGAGCTGGAGCCAGGAATCGAGTATCTCATCAACGTTTATGCCATCCTCAACAACAAGAAGAGCATTCCTGTCAGCGCCAGAGTGGCCACATGTATGTTCACACGCCCTGATCAACATTACACAAATGCAATCACTATACAAAACTGTGAAGCGTATATTTATATACATATATGGAACATAAATGCTTGTCGAACACTGGAGATGTGGTCTTTTGCAGTTGTGCCATTCTCATAATTAGAAAACCATCATCTAGCCAATAATACTAATACTTGCATTACAAAAAAAATCACATTCTTAATGTGTCTTTCAATACAAAAAAAAAAAAACGGAATCCCTAAGACAAGATAAATTCACCTGAGAGGCAAAATTGCATGAGATGACAAAAATCTTAATTACAAGAAAATGTATCTCAATAGTCGTCTTTATATATTTTTTTCATGTTTTTCATTTATTTAAAGGTAAATCTTATGAATCATGTTAAGAAAATGGCCCAATAATCATAATTCACTCTAAAATCAAAAGACAAAAAATTACTGAAGAAATTAGGAAATTAGCCGATTTTTATTTTTAATGAAATTAATTATTTTTTAAATTAATTTTATAATGATTTTGTTATTTTTTTATAATTATGACAGTTCCCACCCAGTTCCCATCACTATAATAGCAAAATAGTCTCATTCTTATTTTGTCATTACTATGTAATTATACATTTTTAATTTTAAATTATAAAATGTTTTTGCATCATAATCGTATTTATTGTACTGCCTTTAGTTTGTATTTTCAGTGTCATTAACATCACCAAACAGGTTTCCTAAACACTCCCTTGTCTTCTACTGTCACTTAGCTTTTTCTTTTATTTAAAGTTAATGTGTTATAGGACAAGTCTAGAACAATCGTGCATGAACTACTAAGCTACACTACTCCAAATTAGTTTGTAAAACTGATTAAATGTTTTATTTTAAGAAAAATCTAAAGCACAGACAACAATTGAACAGTCTTACATTCCATATGCAAAACTGTCCCAACAGCATTAGGAACTAATCCAGCGAGCCACTACACATTTGCTCAGGTAAAGCTTGAATATTCAGCCACTGAACAGTGCTAATAAACTTGAATGAATATCATGATACACTACTAAGAAACCTGTGCTCTTTCCCTGCAGATCTACCGCAGCCCGAGGGCCTGAAGTTTAAATCCATCAGTGATACGTCTGTGGAGGTTTTGTGGGACCGGCTGAACTTTCCATTCGACGGCTGGGAGCTCATCTTTCGTAATACGGTTAGCTTCACGGGAGATGATGCTGAAGGCAATAATCTAGGCAGAAAATGAGAGAATCCAGACGCATCTGTAGACACTGCTGCACATTGTCTATGATGCTACATACACATCACAAAAATCCACAAAATACTATTTTGTTAACGGTTTAGAACTCAAATCTAACTTAAAGACAAAATCTTCCAAAAATATGATTTTAATCCAATGCGGGTTTGTAAAAATCTGATTTTATCAGCCAATAATCTAGGCTATAATACATTCTTAATGAGAATTCTTAGTGAGAGTTTTTGTTTTGATACAAAACATCAGAATTCTTTAAAATCAAGATCATTTCACCTGAGAGGCAAAACTGCATAAGACAGATTTGTCAGATTCTTTTCATGATTTTCATTTGTTAAAGGGTAACTATGAACCTTTTATTTTCATTTTTTATTTGTTTTGTTTATTTATTTATTTATCATTCAGTCATTGTAAGCCCTTACAGACGGCCTCAAACCAAAGAATTTGGCTAATATTTACATATTACAATAAGGACATATACACAGGTGCATTCTCAATAAATTAGAATGTTGTGGAAACGTTCATTTATTTCAGTAATTCAACTCAAATTGTGAAACTCGTGTATTAAATAAATTCAATGCACACAGACTGAAGTAGTTTAAGTCTTTGGTTCTTTTAATTGTGATGATTTTGGCTCACATTTAACAAAAACCCACCAATTTCAACAAACAAATCAGAATAATGTGGTGACATGCCAATCAGCTAATCAACTCACAACACCTGCAAAGGTTTCCTGAGCCTACAAAATGGTCTCTCAGTTTGGTTCACTAACTACACTATCATGGGGAAGACTGCTGATCTGACAGTTGTCCCAAAGACAATCATTGACACCCTTCACAGGGAGTGTAAGCCACAAACATTCATTGCCAAATAAGCTGGCTGTTTCACAGAGTGCTGTGTCCAAGCATGTTAACAGAAAGTTTAGTTGAAGGAAAAAGTGTGGAAGAAAAATATGTTCAACCAACCGAGAGAACCGCAGCCTTATAAGGATTGTCAAGCAAAATTGATTCAAGAATTTTAGTGAACTTCACAAGGCATGGACTGAGGCTGGGGTCAAGGCATCACACACAGACGTGTCAAGGAATTTGGCTACAGTTGTTGTATTCCTCTTTTTAAGCCACTCCTGAACCACAGACAAACGTCAGAGGCGTCTTACCTGGGCTGAGGAGAAGTAGTACTGGACTGTTGCCCAGTGGTCCAAAATGTTTTCCCCCCCTCTTTTCAGATGAGACAAAGTTTTGTATTTCATTTGGAAACCAAGGTCCTAGAGTCTGGAGGAAGGGTGGAGAAGCTCATAGCCGAAGTTGCTTGAATTCCAGTGTTAAGTTTCCACAGTCTGTGTGGTTTGTGGTGCAATGTCATCTGCTGGTTTTGGTCCATGTGTTTTTTGAAAAACCAAAGTCACTGCACCGTTTACCAAGAAATTTTGGAGCACTTCATGCTTCCTTCTGCTGTCAAGGTTTATGGAGATGCTGATTTCATTTTTCAGTAGGATTTGGCACCTGCCCACACTGCCCAAAGCACCAAAAGTTGGTTAAATGACCATGTGTTGGTGTGCTTGACTGGCCAGCAAACTCACCAACTGAGTTGGAGTTGAATTACTGAAATAAATAAACTTTTCCACGACATTCTAATTTATTTAGATGCCCTTTAAATAATACAATAATCACAATCTTAATTCGTTTTTCTGTCTTGTTCATTTGTTTAAAGTGTGAAGTGTTTAAATATGAACTTTACTGAAGAGAAAATTAAGAAATACAAATTTATGTTTAGAAAATTATGTTTGCATATACAAAAAAACTATTTTTGGACAGTTAATTTAGTATTATTATTATTAGGGTGTTGTAATTTTATTAAAAATGTTTACAATTCTTTTTTATGTTTAGTTTTCTTTTTGTTAATTAATTATTTTAATAATTAGATATGCATTTACTTATTTTTCTCTTCAGACTGCCAAAAAACGGCAAGAATTTGAGACAGAAAATACAACAAAAATTTATTTTTTGATGCCTTACTAGGCAAAGGAATTTAGGTCCGTTTCATTACCTTATAAACACATCTTCCCAGGACGTGGAAGCAATTCAGAGCCATATTTATGAAGTGCTATAAAGCAAAGTGCAAGAAAAGTGTTGAAATACCCTAGATGATAAATACTTGAAACACTCTCATCAGTTTAATAACTGACAGTAAAGCTAAGAGTAAACTGTATCTCTGTACTAGCTGCTCAATCATTGTCAACAGATTTACTGCGGTAAAATGTTCACACGGTGGTTTATTCCTAAAGGAGGTCCTAGGTACCAGGGTTATACGGTCATGCTGCTTGTTTCATAGTCTCTCTCTCTCATATTTAAAACAGAGGAATGGATCATTTAATCACTATTCATAATGATATGAAGGGGCATTTTCTCCATTTGAGTCACAGCTGCATGCGGCCATGAGCTCATACACTCATTTAAAAAGCCATTAAAACGAACCATCCTTGAACCATAAAGTCTCCATTAAGACTCACTTTAATGGTGCTCCAGAAATCCCAGATGTTTGAACTTTTTGCTCACTTTCAGTGCTGTTGTTTCATGCCACCAGCATTTAGGAAACTAATAACATTTAAATGCATGACACGTTTTCCCTGTCATATCATGACTCTCAGTAATGGGGATATAAATATAGACTCTGAGAAACTGTTATTGGAATTTTGTAACTTTTAGTACATGAATATTAGCTTTGAGTTTATCTAGATCAATGGTTTTCAACCTTTCTGACTCCAAGGATTTTAAAAATATTTTTTTACTCACAATTTCTTCTCAATAAAAGATTTCATAACTTGGCATAACTAAAAATAAATCATTATATGTTTCATTCATACTAAAAATATTCATTATATGTGTGCCCATGGAGTTTTAAGATTGTTTAATTTATTAAATAGAAGCCTGTTGTTTTTGTGTTGTTTTTTGTTTTGTTTTTTTTTGTTTTTCTTTTTTTGGTTTGTTGTGTGTTGGTTTGTTTTGTTTTGTGTGTGTTTATGTTTTGCTTTTTGTTTTGTTTTTTTGTGTTTGTTTTGTTTTTTTTTTTTGGTTGTTTTGTTTTGTTTTGTTTTGATTTGTTTTTTTGGACCAGATTTTGAGATTTTTCATCAATATTATTATTTTTTTTTTACTTATTTTATTTGAATCAAATGTATTTATTTATTTATGGTGATGCCTTTAGGTCAGTTTCTTATAAACTTATAAAATGTCTATTAGTTAGCTTTGAGGTCATCTCAGTGGTTCTTAACCTTTTTGAAAATAACAGTTTGATTATATTTTAGACATATTAATATATGAATATTTTAGATCTTGGCATAATTACAAAAATGTATACTCTTTATAAAATTGCTCATGGAGTTATGCATTTTTGTTTTATTAATTTGTATGCCTTTTTTATATCTAAAAATCAAATTTTTAAAATTAGACTACCTCTTACACCCAGTTTGTTGAGTGGGGTGAATTAAAACAAGACATATCTAGATTTTAAGTTGTTTTGCCTATTTTAGTGCTTGTTTTGTCTTATTTTAAATCATCTTACTTTTCTGAGGCCCTCTGGTTGCAAACCACTGATCTATACAGTATATTCTCCTAAAAATATTTCAGGTTTAGCCAAAATAACCAAGGCTAAATCAAGCTAAATGCATGTTTTTTCTGTCTTCTCAATAACAGAAAGAAGAAAACGGGAAGATCGTGAACAATCTGACACCTTCCCAGACCAACTTTGAGCAACCAGGACTCGGCCCCGGCCAGGAATATGAAGTCACTTTGTCCGTCATTAAGAACAACACCAGAGGACCTGAAACAAGCTCCACTGTAGTAACAAGTAATGCACCTTCTCTAAAGTAAACCTTTCCTCTTGTTTATTGTCTGTGTCGTGATCCCATTTAAATGTGGCAGTAAATGTTAAAGGCGTTGCTTTTGGTCCGTTCGGTAATTGACTGGATTAATCTACATCTGATAAACGGCTCTAAAGTGTCGGAGGTTGAAGGCGAAACCAGCTCAGCAGTAAAGAATGTGAAGGCCTGCTGTTTAGAAAGGCCAAGAAGAATAGGGGATATCATTTAACCTTATGAAATATCCAGCGTGGGCTGACCAACAGGACTTTAACAACCCAATTCAGTGCTTAACCATGAGAAATTTGGACGATTCGTGTGTCTGGCTTGACATTTTACAGCCTCTGCACACATAGATCCATGATAACAACCAATAAGGCATTTTTAGTTTCAAAAGGCCCTTGATTTCTGACAGTAGTTAGTGTGTTTCCCTATTTTACTGCCTGTAAAAGTGCTCAGATTTCTAGATTTGGAAACATCCCTCCGAATTGTGCCTCTTTCTTTGTGCATTAATCTTATTTACTGCATAAAATAATTTTGTAGACATTGACCGACTTTAAAAGACCTAATCAAGTTTAGAAGTGGTGTTTGCCAAGTCAGCCATCATGAGTTTTGCTCAAACTGAGAGTTATTATTTTGAATAAACCCTTAACACTAAATATTAAACTGCAGCGCTTGCACATTCACAACACATGGGTTTCTTCTATGTTGTTTTCTAGCTGGTATGAATTGGAGTTTTCTAAATGAACGACGACACTGCAAAAAAAATGCTTTTCTTACTTAGATGTTTTTTGTCTTGTTTCCAGCCCAAAAATATCTAAAAAAAAATCTTAAATCAAAAAATATTTTCTAGACAAGTAAAAAATATTGTCTTGTTTTCAGAAATCAAGCCAAATTTAAGCGTTTTTGCCTTGAAACCAAAGCAAATAATTCTGCCAATGGTTAGAAAAATACTCTTGTTTTCTGTTTGGAATAGATTATTTGCTTACCCCATTGGCGAGATTCTTTTGCTTGTTCTAGCAAAAACTCCACTATTTTGACGTGTTTTTCCCTGAAAACAAGACTCATTTTTTACTTGTCTAGAAATCCTTCTTGTTTCGACTTTTTAATCTTTTGCCTGAAACAATGACAAAGAATCTAGAAAGAAAAGCATTTTTTGCAGTGCCATAATGCCTGAGGTTGTATCTGCATACAACAACGCCAAATAATTAAATCTTAGGCCCTTAAGGATATTATAGGTGCAGTGCTGCTTAATAGTTTGTAGAAACCATGATGCATTTTTTTCAGGATTTTTTGATGAATATAAAGTTAAAAAGAATAGCATTTATTTGGAATAGAAATCTTTTGCTACATTATCAGTCTTTACTGCACTTTTGATCATTTCAATGCATACCTGCCGAATAAAAGCATTCATATTTTTTCCCCCCAAAACGTGACTGGTAGTGTATCACCTGGTACACTCTTTAAAATAAAGGTGCTTCAAAAGGTTCTTTAAGCGATGCTATAGAAGAACCATTTTTTGTTCCACAAAGAACCATTCAGTCAAAGTTTCTTTAAAGAACCATCTCTTTCTTACCTTTGTGTAATCTGAAGAACCTTCTTTCGCCCCAAAAAAACTTTTGTGAAACAGAAAGGCTCTTCAGATATTAAAGGTTCTTTATGAAACCATTTAGACAAAGGTTCTTCTATGGCATCGTGAAGAAACTTTATTTTTAAGAGTGTCGTGAATGGCAGTGATTGCTGCTGTTTTTCTTATTTTCTACTGGCATGACTTTCCGTGTTTGTAATTCATATGATTCTAATTTTAGTGATAATCAGTTTTCACTTTGACAAAGTTTGCGGCCTCAGATTTTCAGGATTCACTGCATTACCTGCCAGCAAAGCCACATTTTAGCGAAATTCGATAGGTGTTTTTATTTTTCCGAATAGTTTTATTGCAAATGAGAAATATTCGACTATTCGTGCACACACCACACACACACACACACACACACACCCACACACACACACCACACACACACCACACACACATATATATTTATATATATTATATATATATATTATACTGTATATATATATATACAAATGATTTGAACTGACTGTAATTATAAGTATAATCACGTATCCCTCCTCTTGCTGTAGGAATCGATTCTCCAGGGCAGATTGATGTTGACGATGTGACAGACCGGTCTGCAGTGATCTCCTGGTCCATACCCGTGGCTCAGGTGGACGGGTTCAGGGTGTCGTACGGGCCGAGCACAGACCTGTTAGTCCATCGAGATGTCGACCTCCCGGCCACAGACACGCAGTACAGTCTGGAGGACCTGGAACCAGACACCGAATACAGAGTGTCTCTCAGTTCAAAGAGGGGAGACATGACCAGCGAGCCCATCTTTGAGAGCTTCAGCACGGGTACGAACACTCTACAGAGTGCTTCTCACAAAGATGAACTCAAATCCGTGTTTTAATGAGGTGTGATGGTTTTCTGTGTGTCCCAGGTCTGGATGCCCCCACTGACCTCAAAGCTGTTGATCAGACTGACAGCAGCATCACACTGGAATGGAAAAACAGCCGTTCATCCATCGACGGATACCGTATCAAGTACGGCCCGATCGCAGTGATTGCTCATGGTTAAGACGATGTAACACTCCAGACGAGCTTGAGACCGACTGGTCCACGAGTTACAGGTAAAACGATGCTCCGTAATGAGACAAAATGTTAAGAATTGCACTGTAATTTGCTAGTGGCGTGCAAAAAAATGATTTTCTTCCTCAGTATTTTTGTTTTGTTTTCCAGTACAAATTCCTAAACATTCTTAAATTAAGATCCATTTACTTGAGAAGCAAAATGACTTAAGACATTAAGTCTTGTTTTCTGAAAAAATGATCAAAATTCAGTGACTTATGCTTGAAAAAAAAATATGTCATGAGCTCTTAATTCAAAGGGGGGGAAAAGATCACATTGCTTACTCCATCCCACACAGCAATTTTTTCTGGACAAAAATAATTTTAAATATAGTTTAAACAGTGAAGCTCACTAATGATATTTTGGAACTTTACATATATTTAGTTTCATCCTTCAATACCAAATATATTTCAAATGATTTTCGAGGGGCAAGAATGTAACTTAATTTTATGTTATATATATATATATATATATATATAAAATAAATATTCGATTTTTAATTTATTGTAATATTGTTTTTTTTTTTACATTGTAAAAGTATGTTCCTTTCGGAATTTGTATTAATAAAAAGATCTATTTTATTTTTACTTGTAATAAAAAAAATATGTTATTATATTTTATGTTCCATGTGTTATAAACAGTTTTTCTTCCAATGTGACAACGATCAATCTTTTTTTATTGGACTGATATATGTAGGCAAAATATAATTCAATGCTTTTTAAAATATATTTATATTTTTATACTATATATATAATATACTTTTAAAACATTTGAGATTGTTTTTCTTCCTTGTGTTTAAGCACTTATTTCAATATCATTATTTTTTTTCAAAAAATGAAACTTAATATCTTAAGTCATTTTCGTTCTCAAATAACTGTATCTTAATACTTTTTAGATATATGTAATGGAAAATAAGACAAAAATACTAAGCAAATAATTTTTAGCTGTGTGTTGGTTGTGATTTAATTTAGACTGAAAATACATGAGACTAGTATTGTCTGTCCCTATAAAAGGATCATTTGGACAACTTCATGGTTTAAAAAAACACAGTTTTAAAGATAGAACTAATATAAGTGCTTGAACAAAAATACCAGTTGCACATTTCTGTTTTTAAACTCTTCATAAATCCATATAGATATGCATGATAGGTCCATTGGTGTAAACATGATTTTTGTTTGCCACAGATAAAGAAGTGAAAGTATTCACATAGAGATGGCATGATACAGAAATGTTCCCCTCGTTCTCTGCTTGAAAAAGCATCAGCTTAGTGTTTCATCTGCTGGATTAATGGGTTTGGTGTGCCGTAGGCCTGAAGCCTGGAACGGAGTATGGCATTGGAGTCACAGCCGTTCACAATGAAAGAGAGAGTGAGCCAGCGACCACCAACGCACTGACCGGTGAGACCAGCTCTCTTTATATCAGCAGACAGTACTGTGCAAAAGTTTGGGATTGCTATGGTGTTTGCTTTGTTTGAAAGAAATTGAAAGAATTTTATTCAGCAAGGATGCTTAAATTTATCTAAGGAAATGCCTTTATATTTTACACAGATTTCTCTATCAAATAAATGTTGTTTCTTTTGAAATTTGCTTTCAACATTAACAAGACATGTTTCTTGAGCAGCAAATCAGTATATTAGAATGATTTTTGAAGTATCATGTGACACTGAAGATTGTAGTAATGGCTGATGAAACTTCAGCTTTGCATCACAGAAATAAATTACATTTTAGTATATTCAAATAGAAAGTTACTTTATAGTATAAAATGCATACTGGTAAAAAATGTATAGCCTGAATGCAATGTAAGTCGCTTTGGATAAAAATGCCTGTCAAATGAATAAATGTATATTAATATAAATTCCTAATAATATTTCACAATTATTTTCCTTATATGTTTAAACCAATAATTCAATCGTTTTAATCATACGCTAGATTTAATTACAGTGGGTACGTAAAGTATTCAGACCCCCTTAATTTTTCACTCTTTGTTATATTGCACCATTTGCTAAAATCATTTAAGTTATTTTTTTTTTCCCTCATTAATGTACACACAGCACCCCATAGTGACAGAAAAACACAGAATTGTTGAAATTTTTGCAGATTTATTCAAAAAGAAAACTGAAATATCACATGGTCCTAAGTATTCAGGACCCTTTGCTCAGTATTAAGTAGAAGCACCCTTTTGATCTAATACAGCCATGAGTCTTTTGGGAAAGATGCAACAAGTTTTTCCCATCTGGATTTGGGGATCCTCTGCCATTCCTCCTTGCAGAGCCTCTCCAGTTCCGTCAGGTTGGATGGTAAACGCTGGTGGACAGCCATTTTAGGTCTCTCCAGAGATCTCAATTGGGTTTAAGTCAGGGCTCTGCTGGGCCATTCAAGAACAGTCACAGGGTTGTTGTGAAGCCACTCCTTCGGTAGTTTAGCTGTGTGCCTTAGGTCTTGTCTTGTTGGAGGGAAACCTTCGCCCAGTCGGGGGGGGGGGGGGGGGGGGGGGGGGGGGGGGGGGGGGGGGGGGGGGGGGGGGGGTGGGGGTTGGTTCCTGAGCACTCTGGAGAAGTTTTCGTCCAGGATATCCCTGTACTTGCCGCATTCATCTTTCCCTCGATTGCAACCATTCGTCCTGTCCCTGCAGCTGAAAAACCCCCACAGCATGATGCTGCCACCACCATGCTTCCCTTTTGGGACTGTAGTGGACAGGTGATGAGCAGGTGCCTGGTTTTCTCCACACATACCGCTTAGAATTAAGGCCAAAAGTTTCTATCTTGGTCTCATCAGGCCAGAGAATCTTATTTCTTACCATCTCACAACTCCATGCGGGCTTTCATGTGTCTTTGCACTGAGGAGAGGCTTCCGTCGGTGCCACTCTGCATAAAGCCCGACTGGTGGAGGGCTGCAGTGATTGTTGACTTTCTACAACTTTCTCCCATCTCCGACTGCATCTCTGGAGCTCAGCCACAGTGATCTTTGGTTTCTTCTTTACCTCTCTCACCAAGGCCTTTCTCCCCCGATAGCTCAGTTTGGCCGTACGGCCAGCTCTAGGAAGGGCTCTGGTCGTCCCAAACGTCGTCCATTTAAGGATTATGGAGGCACTGTGCTCTTAGGAACCTTAAGTGCAGCAGAATTTTTTTTGTAACCTTGGCCAGATCGTGCCTTGCCACAATCTGTCTCTGAGCTCTTCAGGCATTCCTTTGACTCATGATTCTCATTTTGCCTCTGACAGCACTGTGAGCTGAGGTCTGATATATACATTTGTGTGGCTCCCTAATCAGTCCAATCGTATAAACAAACACAGCGGACTCAACTGAGGTGTAGACCACTCAATGATGGCAGAAGAAATGACGCACCTGAATTAAATATATGGTGTCACGCAAAGAGTCTGAATACTTAGGTCCATGTGATATTTCATTTTTTCTTTTTTAATAAATCTGCAAAAATGTCAACCATTCTGTGTTTTTCTGTCAATATGGGGTTCTGTGTGTAAATTAATGAGGAAAAAAATGAACTTAAATAATTTTAGCAATGGCTGCAATCTAACAAAGAGTGAAAAATTTAATGAGGTCTGAATACTTTCCGTACCCACTGGTATATATATATATATATATATCTATATATATCTTATATATCTATATATATATATATATATATATATAATATAGACAGCCATTAGGCTAAATAATCTTCTTGGTGTTCCACAGAAATGGTTTCGAACAACTTGAGGATGAGTAAATGATAACAGAATTTACATTTTTGGGTGAACGGTCCCTTTAAATAAAGATACATTTACTTGAGAAGCAAGATCACTTAAGATATTAAGTCTGTTTTCTGAAAGTAATAAATAAGAAATAAACTATCAAAATTGAGTTTAAAATATTTGCCAATGGGATAAGAAAAATAAAATTAATTAAAAGGAAAACATGTTTTAAGCTTAAAATCAATTTTAATACATTTTTCAGAAAACAAGACTTAATATTTACATTTACAGTTTACTTATTTAAGTCATTTAGCAGACGCTTTTATCCAAAGCGACTTACATTTGGGGGTACATAAAGCGATTCTTCTTAAAGAGGCAAACATACACAAGAAGTGGTTGTAATACCAAGTTTTTAGACATTGTTCAAATAAGTACAAGTTAGAAAGAGAAGGAATAAATAAAGAGATAGGATTTTTTAAAATTTTTTATGATGAAGTAGCTTCGAAAGAGAAGAGTTTTCAGCTGTCACTTAATATCTTAAGTGATCTTGCTTCTCAAGTAAATGTATCTTTATTTAAAGGGACAGTTCACCCAAAAATGTCAATTCTATCATTTACTCATCCTCAAGTTGTTCCAAACCATCTTCTGTTGAACACGAAAGAAGATATTTGGAATAATGCTGGTAACCAAATGGTTGCCGGTAGCCATTGACTTCCATAGTATTTTTTTTTCCATACTATGGAAGTCAATGGTTAGTGGCAACTGTGTGTTACCAGCATTCTTCAATATTGTTCCACACATTAATTGAAATTGTATTTATTTATTTTGCAGTCCATAACAATAATCTTTTCAAAATGGTGGTGTGCATACTTTTTTTAATAAACACTTGCTATTTTTTTCTTATGAAGATGCCTACCAAAATACTAAGAACAGTAACATAAATATAACTCTATTTTTAAACCATTTAAAGAGATTTTAAAATAATTTACCCAGACATTTGAATTCTGTCCTCGTTTACCCACTCTCATGTCTTTCTAAACCAGTATGACTTTGTTCCATGGATCATGTTCACGCTGCTCTTTTTGTGTGTAGTGAACACAGTGACCAAAAGTACCATAAAAACATCATCCAAGCCGACTTCTTTTATGATGTTTCTCTCTCTTTTTTTTTTTTTGAAGCTGACACATCTGACTCACTTCATTCTATGAACCCACCAAACTTCTCTAAAACCTCCTAAAACGACAGACAGTTTGGAACGACATGAAAGTGAATAGATGATGACAGACTAGTCTTTATCTCTTCAGTCTTTTTGATTTCATGAATTCTGATGCCATCACCGTTTCCTGGCATGAATGTGTCTTTTGTGCTGTCATTTTGAACCTCCACCCACACAGATCTGGATCCTCCACGAGACTTGGAAGTGCGAGACTCCACCGAAACCACCCTGGAACTGGTCTGGAAGAGGGCCAGGGCCAAGATCTCCACCTACAGGCTAGCGTTTGTCTCTGCCGACGGCCGACGGGAAGAAGTCGAGCTCCCTGCTACCGCAACCGCCTACACCCTGAGCGGCTTGAGCCCTGGTATGCGTTACACCGTCACCCTCGTGGCAGAACGCGGACAGAGGAGAAGTGCTCCTGCCACCGTCACCGCATCCACAGGTGATTTTGTTTGCTTTAGTGCAACATGATAATGTCATTGTTCTGTTTTCAGCTGTGGACAACAAAGATTGTGTCGTGAAAATGATTGACTAACTTTTATATGCATCTTTTCCCAAATATTTATTGAAAATCATCAGTTTTGGATCTGAAACATACTCTATGCAAGAACGTGAACACAAACACTTCTAGCTGCGTTTGATTTGTGTGGCGTTGTATTCGAAAATGTGTCCGAATGCAATTCATACTGCACTGCAATGCATGAATGAATTGCACATTGCAAAAAATATTTTCATTTGTCTAATTGGTGAGCAAATTGTCTTAAGTCGGCATGTTTATCCATCTTATTTTTAATGTAAGAGTGCAAGGCTTTCAGTGTTTCAGCCACTTCCAGCTATTTTAGCTGTACAGAAAACAGTCCATTCACTGGAAATTGCTTATAGCATTGAAAAATAAGGTGGATAAAAGATAAAAACAAGGAACTTTATTGTTATGCAGGTTCAATCAACATCGCCATGTAAAGCATTTAAATGAAAATGTACTCCCCTTCATGCCATCCGAAATGTACGATGCCTTTAGCATTACATCCCTTGCTCAGCAATGGATCCTCTGCAGTGGATGGGTGCCATCAGAATGATGTTCCAAACACTTGATAAAAACATCACAATAATCCACAGCCCTCCAGTCCATCAGTTAACATCTTGTTAAGTGAAAAGCTGCATGTTTGTAAGAAACAGATGCATCATTAAGACTTTTTTAACTTCAAACCATTGCTTCAGACTAAAATACGAGTCCATAATCCATAAAAACGCTTCCTCCAGTGAAAAAGTCATCTCACCTGAATCAGGAGAGAAATATGCACAGATAAAGCACAGTTTACAAGTGGAAACAGTCCAAAATATTTCGAAACAAATATGTGGGTGGATTTTAATGCGAGAGGAGAACAGGGGATGGACTTTTTCAGTGGAGGAATCATTATTATGGATTGTTTTGGCTCATATTTTGGCCAGAGGTGATGTTTAAAGTTCTTCTTTACTTTCTTACAAACACGCAGCTTTTTGGCTTCACAAGACATTAACTGATGGAACTGGAGTGGTGTGGATTATTGTGTGTTTTTATCAGCTGTTTTGGACTCTCATTCTGACGGCACCCTTTCACATTAGAGGATCCATTGGTGAGCAAATGATGAAATGCTACATTTCTCCAAATCAGTTCCAATGAACAAACAAACTCATCTACATCTTTTATGGGTGAACTATTAGTAGGTTCAGCAGATCTGCATACTTGTAGTGCATTGGCCAAGTATTCACGTCTGCGTTTGTTTATTTTAGTAAAGTATGTTTCTGGTCTTAATTTATGACACTGTGTCCAAACCAGCTGCAACACCATAAAACCAACAAAGAACGGAAGCTCTTTTATGTAAATCTGAGTTTCTGGAAAGCCCCACCCACAATGCAATCTCATTGGTCAAAATGATGTATATTAAACATCAGATATGTTCCGATTAGCTGTAATTGTGTGGATTTTCACTTTCAGGAAACTTATTGTGTTGCACCTGGTAAAGGAACAGTGTGAGGATCTTTGCTGATAAACCAAGCAAACCATCTGTCTTGAAGATGATATTCAATCATAATTGGTCTTGAATGAGGGGATTTGCACGTGTTATCATGCCGTTTCATCTGTTGTTCCCAAGTGTCATGTGTTTTTGTCTTTTTCTTGTAGCATCTTTCACTTTTTATCTAGCGAACACCAAAGGCACCGACGACAATGTCATTAGCTTTGTGTCTCTGGACAACTCAGAGATCCCGTTCTCTGGAAGCGGATACGAGGACCCCACTGGCACCTTGACCGTGTCTAATGTCACATCCGATGGATTTGATCTTGCGTGGGAGTCAAATAAGCACATTGGCTATGATAGTTACACTGTAGAACTTAAAGATTTCTCAGGGAAATGGAAGGAGGAGGTTCATCTCCATGGGGAGGTGAATGACACTAAAATCCGTGGCCTAAAGGCTTCCACAGAGTACCAAGTAAGGCTTTATGGAATATCCAATAACCAAAGATCTTCACTACTAGAAGCAGTTGCAGTTACAGGTATAAACTTTCGTTTGGGTTTCACGTCATCTGTTTGATTTAGTGCCATTGCAACTTTAAAAAATTTGAAAACATTTTTGTTTCATAGGTTTAAGTGTGGAATGACACAAAGTTTGCATGACATAAGAAATGCAACTGCTCCCATATGTCATATGGTAGAGCACAAACATGCATGATGATACATAAGTATATGGATGTGTATTTGGGCTGGGTGATTATAAATCTATATCAGATATATTTTTTTTTTTTTTCAGTTAGAGGAACCGTCAGTTTACAATACTTATCAATACTCTTTTAACAATCATTTAATGCAAGATATTTTTTATATTCATTTATTTTTTATTAATTTTATCATTCTAATTAATTTTTATTTTAATATAATTTATACACTATTTTTTTTTTAAACAATACTTTATACATAAAATGACATAAATAATTTAAATGCAGATTTGACTTTAACAGATTTAATTCGATATTATACTGCTATTTTTGCTACAGAGATATTTTATGGTTTTTGCTTAATTTTTCTAATATACATTTTTGTTTAATTCACCAGAAGAATCATGGAAAATATATTGTGAATATTCAATATTCATCCATCCCTACTCTGTATATGGCTGCTTAGTTGGCTCAGAAAAGAAGATCCACAATAGTTGCACAGGAGAAAATTGTTAATGCACATAACGATCTAAACTGTGTGGTTAAAATACATAGACATTTAAACCTTTCCAGATGTAACAGTGCATAGTAATAAACAGCAATATTTTAATTTAATTGACAGTTTGTTTAAATAATATTTATTCAAATGTTTAATTGAATTTATTCAATTGAATTGAATTAAATTAAATTGAATTTTTTTTACATAAATTCATAAAAATGTCATACAGTGACTTCCATTACTTCCATTAGTCAAAAATTGGTTCAGGCATGGAGTTCTAATGCTGTTTTTGCTACTGAGATATTTTATATTTTTTGCTTGATTTTTATAATATTTAATATTTTTGCTTAATTGAAATTATTGTGAATATATTGTGATTATTCAGTATATCACCCAGCCCTCCTGTGCATATGGCTGCTCATTGGCTCAGACAAGGAAATCCACAAACGTTTTTGCAGTGGTGAAAATTATTAACCCTCATAAATGTCTTAACTGTCACATTTGACCAATTTGATGCATCTTCGCTAAATAAAATAAATATTGTTTTATTCTTCCTGCCATTTATTAAAAATATTTTGAATAGTTGTGTATCATGGTTTTTGCAAAAATAGTAATATTTATATGGGATTTTATACATTTTGCTAATTAAATGTAATAAAAAAACATTAAATGTAATAAAAATGATCCCTTCTCTCAACTGAACTTTACATTTGATGAGATTTAGTTTTTTTAGTTATAAGTCAGAATAGTACAATTATAGCTGAAGGGCGATCATTGACCTCACAGGGTTAGGGCCAGATTGGCACAGCCAACATTTGGCTGAGATGCTGCCACTGAAGACCCCTGAGCATTGATGATGTTTGGGAACCATTCAGTGTCCCAGCAGTGTTGTGCAGAGTGTTTTATCTCCTGGCCCAGTACTGCTGCTGACACTACCCGAGCTACTCTGGCGGGAGATAAGAGGAGTTTTCCCCAACGACATCAAGCAGAGATGAGTGTGAGGAGATAGATCAGGAGAAATGGTTCAAAAAAGCCATTTGCTGTGTTTGTTAGCTGCATTGAAATTACAGATGAATGTGTTTTCATATGATTATGCCTTTAACAATACATAAACATTGTGAATTAGGGCAGGGTTTTTTGATCTTCTAGATGCCACGGCCCCCCATAGATAATTATCCTCATACGAGGACCCCATCATAAATTTAAAAGAATTTAAATTTAATTTTTTTGTTTGAAGGTCCAATTTAGACTGTAAAAAGTAAATATTATAAATGTATTCAATTTTGTTTGGAAAATATTAAATATTAAAATATAGGTTACATTACTGAGTTTTACTGATAGCATAAGTTTTTTGTTTTAGTCTAATTTTGTATTTATTATATTTTATAATTCATAATCTATTTTGTTATTATTTATTCCATCCATTTATTCATAACACATTGTTATATTTAACTATTGATTTTATTTGTATAAAATGTTTATATTAATCCCATTTAATTTGTTTGTTTTAATTACATTTTTTATTGTTTATATATATTTTTTTCACATTTTTTAAAAGTTGTTCTCTAAACATTTCCAGAGACCCCCACCCGAAACCTCACTCTTGTGGCCCCCATTTGAAACCCCTGTAGGGTCAATTTTTGAAAGGCAGTTGCTGTAGTGCTCATACGCAGAACTTTTGAAGGTTTTCATCACTAGAGGACAAAAACATGGTTAACAGTTAATTACATTTGAATCAACTATATAAAATAAATTATAGAATTTATTATAAAAATTAGAATACTACTTAGTTTATCTGACTTAAATAATTACTGACGGGCTGCACCCTTCCAAGGAGCCCAGGTCCCCTTACAATGTTGCAGCTGTGTCCTTGACCTGGGATTTTCCCTGTGTTTTCATAAACATGAACGCATTAATTATGTGTTTGCAGCTTTTCCCTCACTCTCGTTCGTGTTTGGATGACAGGTATTTGATAAGGAGCCTGTCTGTTTGAGCTCGTGACCCCTCCAGTCACGAGCCGACGGCTTTATAATTGACTAGCGGCATGCAGGAGCGCTATTTCCTCGCATTGTCGAGCGGTCGTGAGCAGGAAGTCGGAAAAGAAAGCAGAAACTGAGGGGGCTGGGCCATTTAAAAATACCTGCTACCCTACAATAACGGGACCACAGACAGTAGCCCTACGGGACAGTGCTGTGGAGACTCGCAGCACAGAGGAGAAACCACGCTTGACGTAAACGCAGTTGCGCTGGAGTAAATAAACAACGCGGCGGGGGGACATCTACATCTACCTGTCACCACGTATTAGGCTACTCAGAAACCCATAGGATTGAATGCGTGGAGACAGAAATCTAATGCAAAGAAGCTACGTTGGATGCACTTGGGATTTAGCGTAGGCTACATAATGTGTGCTATAGGTTGTAGATCTTTAGCGCAATAAGAAGGCAGCAAAGCAGGTGCATCTCTGAAGGCAGTTCATTGAGCAGGACGTTGATG